>NC_069442.1:554385-571145 GCF_026875155.1 Cherax quadricarinatus
TGTTGTCTTTGAGTTCCCTCAGAAAAACCAACCCCACCACCCCCCGTTCCAGGGCACAGGGCGACATCCACCTTACTGTTTGGGCCCCGTCACCCCTGCTATGTTTTTATCATCACATTCCTCCACAGGCAATGCCGTACCTCTCACCAGCTCAGGAACAACATCCTCTGCAGGCGGCGTCAATGTCCTCAACACTCCTGAAGCTCTGAGTAGCAGCCCAGCCACCGTGGAGAGAAGACGTCGTCGTTCCTGCTCTTCACCTGAGCAACTCTGAACACTGTTGCTCGAGATTTTCTTGAGTTATCCTGAGTAATTCTTCACCAGAGCTGAGAGGAAACTTGCTTGCAGTCACTTCGAGCCCCATCCCATCAAGAGGGTAAGGCGGTGACTTGCTTGCTTGCTCACCCCTCTCATCCCCATCCCCCCATCCTCCCCTCACCCAAACATCAACACTGGCCCACACACTTAACATACTACATACTTTGCTACCCTTCTGACTTTCCTATCTTCTTCTTTATCGGCAACTCCGCTTTGGCGAGTTAACACAAGGCATTTTGACCATCCGGTAGCCCGTGGGGTTTTTTAAAATCCGGCCGATCTTTGGGCCTTGGGCCCTTTCCCCTCACTACTCCGAGGGTAGGCTATCTTAGGGGCTGACCTTCATAAGTCACTGAAATAGGATGTCAGATTAACATAAAGGAAAGATCGTTTTTTGTTAAGAACTCCTCTGCCAATGTTCCTTTCCCTAACATCATGGCGAGGAAAAGTGTAAGATTACGTATTGATGGTAATAAAATGTCGATGAAAGAAATTCTTAGCATGTATTTGCTCGAACTCAACTGTTGCTCCAGTGGATGTTTTTCAAACCCCACTGGAGCAGTATTTCTCCTCTCTTCGGAAGAAGAGTTACTTCAACTGCTGAAGCATGATTCCTTGAAAAACTGAAGACTTCTGGTGTTACCCCATTTTGCACCTGAGAGCTATCAAGCTCAGAGACTGTGTTTATGGCCAGAATCAACAGTTTTATGAAACATAGCACTGTGAATGAAAATTTTTGAGAACATTAATACAGAGAATTCTGAATTTAGGGCTGTAAAGCACATAAATTCTCTAATCCTAACAACAACAAGGTAACCTTAAAGTTAATACTTGAGACACCTGAGGAGGGCCCAAAATTGTGTGTCAAAATGGCTTAAATGTTTTGGCACCAGATGTACACCTGACCAAATCTCTCTTGAACGTTTTGTCAGTGTGATACAATGTTTTAAATGTTATGCCTTTGGTCATAACAAACCCAAAAAATGCAGTACTCAAGGGCAAATTTGTAGCATTTGCTCTGGCCAACATTCTTATCGAGATTGTAATAATAAAAAATACACCCAAATGTGTCCTCTGCAACGGAAAACATCATGCTGTTTCTGCTATTTGTCCTAAAAGGGAAAAAAGGAAATGCAGAAAATTATTGAAGCCAAGAAACTGTCCACTTCAAAGAAGACCACTCCCAGGCACCGCCAACGATGTCCCAAACTTCCTTCCCACTCTGCCGGATCAAGTGAGACTCCTCAGGTCTCTTACCAAGGGTTTCCCAATGTTTGGAATTGCCCCTTTTGGGAGCGCCCCAATCTAACCCTCACCTACAACATACACAAACGCAACAAAAAGGGTTCAGTCTCATCTAGTCTCGGGTACCCCACAGCCGGGGATATGACAGAGCCCCAACTAATGTATATGAGGGCCAAAGACATAGAAGGTGGTGACATTCAACTCTGCTCTCAGGTTTTAAATGATCTGTTAATGGCTAATGGGATCACTCCCACCCACTACCCCAGAAAATGTGAAGGCTATTATGACCCAGCCTTCTCATAACAAGAAGTATGTACCCTACTCTACCCCTAAAAATAACCCTATTCTTTCCCTGGCCCAGGGATCGCCCACCTCGCATACCCAGGTTGTCAACTCCCCTCAACCCGATAAGTCAACACCTGAACATAACAATGCCCCAGAAATTGGGCCTACTCTCCCGCTATTGAAGCTGATCCTGTTGAACAGGAAAATTTTCCCCGGGTAAAATCACCTTTCCTACCTAATTTTTCCTTGAGCCCCCACAGTCCCCCCATTAGCTCTCACGAGCCTCTGCTCCTGTAACTGGGAATATCATACCTCAGTTTTCTGATGATGACTAACGATTCTAATGAATCTGTTAATATTAAATAAACCTTAGTGAAGATGATGGGATTTTTAATACACAAGCAACTACGCAGAAGTTCCCTCCTCCCCTTGACGAGTCCAGCAGGGATAGTGTGGATACCAAAACATGACACTACTTGCAGGTTTCAGACCGCAGTACACGAGCGAAGTGCAAGAAATAATGGGATTACAATTTTCCAACTTAATGTTCAACATTTCTTTAATAACCGTTACCTTCTTGAGGTTGAACTACATAATTACAATCCCGATGTTATACTTTTGAAAGAGACAGCTGCAAGAGTTGATCAACATATTAAATTACGTGGTTACTGTACTGTGGAGAAATCGAGAGGACCCTTTAGTGGTGTAGCCATCTTAGTTAAATTAGGCTATACATTTAAAAATATTCATGTTGATGAAGATAACATTCTTGCAATAGAAATGACAACGTCTCATGGACAACTAGTGATAGGAACTGGATATTTTCCCCCGAGACAACAATATATAGAGTCAATTCCTCTACATAGGATATTAAGCAGAAATATTCCAACAATTCTTGTGTCCCAATGTCATTAACAACAAAGACCAACATGCTACGGCTACAAAGGGTCCAGAATAGAGCTCTTCGCTTCATTACCGATACCAGGAGGAGAGTTAAAATGGCAGATTTACACATACAACAAGATATTACTGCCATAAGTGTACGCCTCGACACTCTAAAATAGAAACAACTCTATTCAATGCAAGAACTATACATGCCAGATAGAGAACATCCTATACAAGTAGTAAATACCACGGATTGTATAATCAATACTCCTCCTCACAGGACTCAAAGAATGACTCTCCCACAGAGGGTCCGTCGTTTTATACATAAAAAATGATTACCATCGACCCATGATATTGAGCAACCTCCCTAATGAAGAAGATTGGGTAGCACCAGAACCCTTCTATGTATACTAAGAAAATCATCGCCCCCAATTAGGGAGACATCTTATATAACAATCTAATGTAAAATTTATGCTATTTACTATGGCTGGACACCACCTGTAAGAAGCCATTGTCACTGAATTCTATAAACTGGCCAGAAAATTATTGCCTTCATTGTCGCATAAATATCCGTTGTGCAATCGCAAAAAAAAAAAAATAAAAAAATGCAACTTGTATAATTACTACCAATTCAGAGTAATGTACTTATATTCTGTTATATCTATGTGACTCTGATGGGTTAGTCTTATACCTCTTAAAGAATATCTTATCATTTCACATACACTTTTTAAACTACACCAAAGTGGTTGGGCCACTTACCTTTTATATCCTACCTCTCTCCCCCCTCCCACCCTTTTCCAAAATTTCTATCCTTACCCATCCTTCTTCCTTATCCATCTCACCAAAGCTCTGGTCTGGATACCGAATACCGAATACCTGAAGCTCTTCCTCGAGAGCCTGTACCTCCTCCTGCACTTGCTCTTCTGCACTTTTCTCCTGCATAGAAACAGTTCCTGTTATGTCACAGCTTCCCTCACACACACCAGTCTCCTCTATGGGATCCTCAACCACTTCACTCCACAAGCGCCCAAGCCCTTGCTTTCGTGTGGGGCTCTCAACAACAGCTACCACACTGGTAACTGGTGCTTCACCAATTTGTGCAGGCGCCCTCCTCAGCTTCACACACGCTGCCGCCATATGGTCGTATGCCCCACATAACCTGCACGTACGTCTCTGTCCAGCGTACGAAACCATAACTTGCGTCCTGAATCCTCCAACACGACGTATGACGGTATGATGTCTCAAAGCATCTTCGGGGAAAAAGGTTCCCTCCAGAGGGCCCATGTAAGCACCAGCGACCACTTGCTCGGGTTGTGCAGATTTTACGGTCCCATATGCCTCGAAAACTCCTGATATCAGCCTCATCTGCCTCAAATGGGACATTACGAATCTTAACCCACGTAAAGTGGCGAGATACGTCGATCAAACGCACCTTCACAGAGGAGTAGCTTCAAGACTCACGTCTTGGAATCTCGTCACCAAAACTCGTACACGCACGTGGATTTCAGCTTGACGAAGATTCTGTATGCCCCATTCAGGGCAACACCATACACCTCATGTCCTGGATCCTATACGTCTCCCTAATGATGGTCGGGAGTAACACCTGCGCTGAAGAGGGTGAAATACCGATGGTATTTAAACCCCCTCCTCACACCCCCACACCAAGTTGGTACAAGGTAAACTGCCTGAAAACAGGGAGAGTTTCAGAGCACAACTGCACTCTACAGTGGTCAGGAAACGAATCAATTAGCTAATTATGTAAGATGTGCCAGGGAAGGACATGGAGGCGGATTAAGGGTGGAAAGGGGGTGGAATCCATTGTGCTGGCTCCCAAGGACTCAATATGGAAACTGAAGGAGCTAAAAGGGAAAAGGGCAGCACCCCGATTCGGACGAGTTCGACGCCGGCGCAAAGGCCAGGAAAAAAACAGGGGGTTATGGTGCTCAGAGGACCCACGGGGGGCACAACAAAAGGGGGAAGAGGGTTTGGAAGGGGGGGGGAGTATGGGGCAAAGGCAAAGCCCAGGGAAATGGTTTGAAAGGGGAAAGTCATGACATGAGGTGGGGGGGAAACTTAAGCCAGCCTCAGGTGTGTAACATAAATATTAAGGTCTGTGTGAGGGTGTTAAACGGGTGCTTCAGGTTTTTTTGAATAGTGCAAGTTGAGTAGCTTTTGTGCAGGAGAAAATTTTTAAGCTTGGTCTGAATTAGAGGTGCCTGGGTACAGGCTTATATGTTGCCTCTGAGCGTTTAAAAAAGGAGGAGTGGGGTTTTGACAGGGAGGGGGGGCCCCGTTTGTATTCAAGGAAAGAGGGGGGGGGGAGGGGGGAGAGTATTAGTGTTAAAAGGAGATAAAGGGAGAGAGAGGGCGTTTGTGTGTGTGTATCCCCCACAGAAAGTGAGGGAAAGTGAAGGTGGATTTTGTGCGGGGGACTCGGTACTCCCTACGCACGTTCCCGGGGGGTGGCGATTGTGGGGGGGATTGGAATTTGTAGTTCCCAAGGGGAGACGTGGAAACCCAAGGAGGGGGAATTTTTCCTGGGTCGGGGGAGGCCGCTTAAGCCCTTCAGTTAATGTGTTTTCAGGGGAGGTCTGGGGAGGGGGAACAACTTTTATAAAAATGGGATTGCGGCTCGTTTGGCGGTTATATTTATCTCAGGGGGTTTTGGTAAATCTTTAAAACTTTTGAGATGGTGTCTTCGATCATAGGGCGGTTTAGGGGAAGTGGGGGGGGATGTTTTGGGTATAGGCAGGGAATTATTGGAAACTGAACACATTTTTTAGGGATAGGGGGGGGTTTAAAGGGTTTTGCAGTATTTTGGGAACAGCCGGGGCAGACAGAAGGACTGGGGAGGAGTGGTAGGGGGGGGAAGTGGTAAGGTAAGAAACGTCAATTTTTTGTGGGGAGGGTAAACGCTTTAATCAATGGGGTATTGGTTTGTCAAATTTTTTAGAATCTAGATTACGGGATTGTTACAGGGGGGGGGCTGGGGCCGGGGGGTACCCAGTGGAGGAATACCATGTAAAGGGGCAGGAAGGGATTTGCAAGAAAAACGTTTTGCAGCGGTACGTATACAGGGGGGGTTTTGGACGAAGTACTAGGGGGCGACAACCCCCTCGGCTGTGTCTGCGGGACAAAAGGGTTTGACAGCGAACGATACAATCCCGGGGATGCAAGTCTTTTTCTTTGGGGGGGGGGTTTGAGAGGGAAGGTATTACGGGAAACCACGGGGATGAGTGCATATGCAGAAGATGTTTAGGAATATGGAAAATAGGGGGGTAGAGAGGTTTCGGGGCGGGGAGTGAGTATGTCCCATGCAAATGGGAGGAGTGATCAGGAGGCACGGTGGGGTCCCTTGAGGGGAGGAAAATGAAAAGCCCTTATGGACATGAGAAGGGAAAAGGGACCCGGGACGATGGTTTTCCCCAAACAATTTTATGTAACACTGGGGTCTCTTAGGTTTCCAGTAATTAATGAATCCATGAAGGAAGGAGGGAAGAGGGAGAATCAAGGCAACGGGGGTGGTGGGGTTGGGCCCCCAAGGGGAAACAGCAAGTACCCTTTGGGAACCGAAACATTTCGTTGCTTTGTGTTATTAAAAATGTTCGCGAAAAATTTTTGGGAACGGCTTAAATTGTTGTGGGAGGGGGGGGGTTTTTGATCTCAGTTTGGGGTTTCCCGGTAGGTCAAGGCGAGGGGCCACGGGGTCATAAAGGGGGTTTCCCGGAGGACAGGAAAGGGGGGAAAAGGGGCTTGGTGGGGGTTGGATTGGCAAGGGGGTTAGACAGGGTGGAAAGAAAGGGTTTGAGGGTATTCTCCTACGAAGGGTTTGGCGAAGAAATAGTGGGGTGGGTGGGTGTTTACCAAACTAAAGGGGAAGGGGCAAATCAATGGGGTGTGGGGGAGGGGGTCACCTGGGCGGGGCTTTGGCAGGGGTTCCATTTCACAACTTTTGTTTGTGTGTTAGGGTCCCTTTTAAGGGTGGTGGAGGATCGTCTAAGGGCAAAGGGGGAGGTGAGCAGAAGCCTTGGCCTGGGTTTTGGGAGGGTAGTTGAAATACAACTTTTTTGGTGGTGAGGAGACACGGTTTGGACTTTTGGAGGGTTGTACACAAGTTTGGGAAGCTACTGGATGAAGGTAAATCTGGAAAAATCTGTAAGGGGCTGGGAGAGTGGGGGGGGAGATTGATTGGGATGGATGTTGTCAGGGAAACCAGGGGTCGAAAATTTTTGGTGTTTTTTAGGGGACCTGATGCTGCAGGATTAGCAATTCGAATAGGATGGTGGAAAAGGGGCAGCACGTTTTGGGAAAGCTGCGACCTCCCATTTAAAAACCCCTTGGCAAGTCAATCGTCATAAAGTATTATTATGTAAAGTCTGGGTTTTTTCGGGGATGATGCCGTTAACAGGAACAGCGATCACGAGTATTCTTAGAAAGGGTTTTAAAAATTTTTGGGGCCAGGGTGCAACGGTTGCGAAGGGAGGTAGTGACATTGCCGGTATGTAAAAGGGGGTTTTGGTTTGTGGCTTGAGAAAGCGCGTGAAATGTGTTTTTATTAAGGGAATGATAAGTGCAGGGGCATGGAGGGGGGGGGGGAGTAGATAAGGTACATGCCACCTGAGGAAATGGTATGGAGGGGCGGAAATGAAGGAATGTGAAACAGTGTTACGTGCTTTAGTTTTAGCCGGGGGAACCGGGAAAAGTAAAGGTGGGAACTTTATGAAAATTTTTTTGAGAGACTGTATGGCCCCGGGTTAAGGGATCACCCCATGAAATCATGGATGAATATGGCAAGATTTAGTAAAAAAAGGGATCAAAACCTGGGCCACGTGAGGTTATGTTCGTTTCCGCATGGATTTTGCCAGGGGACGATGCTCCGAATGGAGGGTTATCTGGGGTGGGGGGTTTGTGGCAATGCAGGGGAAGAGAGGGCATATAATGTTGCTTTTTTTTTGGAAGGTTTTGGGGTGCATAAAAATTCAATTCAAATTCAAAGTTTTTCCAAAGGATTACAATGCGATTTTACAGAAATTTGGTTTTTTTTGGTTAATTAGAAAATTTATCAGAGTGTACACTGAACCTTAGCATGGCTAGGCATTTGGGCATACTTATTTTATTCTTAATTGAAAAATATTACAATTATGAGGTTGGTATTAGGGCTAATGACAAATACTATTTGTGAGTTTAGAATGTGAAGCTTTGTTTTGGGCACGGACATAGTTTCATTTTTGGGAGTTCACAGGTTTCATTTTTTTAAAGACTGAGTTTATTTCTGTTTAGGCAAATGAGGAGTGAGTGTAATTTGAACCCCCAGGTGGTATTTGTGTATTATTTGACGGGTGTATCAGGGAGAAAGATGTTTTTAATGTAGTTTTGAAGGTGATGATTTGTCTGATTTCTGGTTCTCGGGTGGGTATTCCAATTTTTGGGGCCCTTCATACATTGATTTTTTGTAAAGGTTTAGCAGACACGGGAATGTCGTAAGATTTTTGTGTCTGGTGTATGCTGGGGGTTCTGTCACAACAAACAAGAAAGTGTTTTAGGTAAAGGGTTGATATTGGAGTTTAAGGTCCGTAGAGAAATTTTGCCCATAGTAAGTTGGATGTACTGAACTGGGAGCAATTTTTAGATCTATAAGGGGGGGGGTGTGTTCCCGGGGGAGGGATTTAGTATTATTCTTACGCAGCTTTTGTTGGGTTATTTTTCTTTAGGTGTGTTGCTGCATTGACCGCAAGCACAAATAAGCATGGGGGTTTTGGGATAAATAAGTGGTGGTATAGTGTGAAAAAGGGCTTTTTTGGGGCGCGTAGTTCTTATTTTGGGAGAGGATCCCAACCTTTTTGGAACTTTTTGGCTAATGCTGGATTGGGGGTGCTAAATTCAGGTTGTTGTCAATATAGGCTAGAATTTTCCCCCATTATTTCTGGAAATTTTAGGTGTTTAAATTTAGTTAATTTGTGCATTCCCCTGCTCTTACAAACATATATAGTGGTTTTGTCATGTTAACGAGTTTATTGGCTGTCATCCAATCGATATTTTAAACAGCTCCACATTCACAAGGGTTTGAGGGGGGCAAGTTTAGGGTGAGAGATGACAAAAGTTTGTCTCGCAAAGGAAGGGGTTTCAGGTTTTGGGATACTTTTGGAAGGTCATTGATGATATAAAGAGCGGGGGCCCAAGGACATTTCCCTGGGGAACTCCAGTATAAAGGGCCCGTGTTGCTGATGCTGTGTCTTAATGGTACGTACTGATCCCCTTTAGAATTAAGTTTTTAAAAAAAAACAAGACAGGGCCCTTTTAACCCAAGTACAAGTTTGGGGGTAGGATGCGTGGTCTACTGTGTCAAAAGCTTTTTAGGTCAATAAAAATTCTAGTGGATATTCCTTTTTTCCAATGCTTGTAAAGCGATCTACTTTTTATGATTGCACATTATGCTTTATTTTTCCGATCCAAAACTTTTTTTGAGCCTTTTATAAATAATCAGTCTCCGTGCACGAGTTTCTCAAAGTTTTGGATAGCAAGGTAATTTTAGGATATTGGCCTATTTGTTTAACGACACCCCTTTTAGTATTGGGAACCCTTGCCATCTTGAAAAATTTTGGGGAAGGGTGCTAGCTCTTTACTGTTAAAAAGTAATGAAATAGAAATCGAAAGGACTTCCCCGTTTGTCAGTAATGGTGGGAATAGCAGTTCCCCGAGTATTTTAAGTGTTTTTTTGGGTCAGTTGGTGCAGTGGGAATTGGGTTTTCCTTAGTAGTGGCATGGGTTGGTTTGTGGGTTTTACTGGAGATTTTTTTCCTTTTTGGAAAAGCGTTTTCTTTTGGCTTCTTTGGGTTTATTTTTTTTCATTATTTATTAACAAACCCCCCACCCAAACAAATTTTTCCCCCCCCCCCCCCCCCTTTTTTATCCCCTTTATGTCGTGAATCATTTGGGTAGTTAGTTTTTGGCTTTTTTTTCACTTTGGTGAGACTATGAATATGTTTAAGAGTATCTTGTTTATTAAGCCCTGTCTATTTTGTTTTCATTTGGTTTTCTTGTCAAGGGATTTCAAAATTGGTGCTGGTTACCCATGGGCAACCAACCCGTTTGTCTTGTCTTTTTTTTTTTATAGACAATGTTTTTGTTTAGCCCAAAGCAATTTTTAAGAAAAATGTCTGTCCTCACATACCATTGGCCTTGAGAATTCTGTGGGCCCAAATCAACAGTCCTAGGTAAGCTGTGAACTTCCTTACTGGGGCCCTCGTCATGGAGTCAAAATGAGATTTTGTTGTTTCAATGGGGTTTTACTAATTTTTTTGTCAGGAGGAAGGTAGGGTAGGGGTTTCTGGGGTGCATCTGGATTATCCCTGTTTTAAGGGGGGGCTTTTTAAATGGCCCCCATATGGGGGTCTTTAAATGGTTGCACTTGCCCTCAGTGAGCCTGGTTGGTTTTTATTTTGGTATGAAAATGTGTTTTCATATTTTTGGGAAAATCTTGGCTTCATTAGTAAGCCGGGTTTATGTTAAAGTCTCCAGCTAAGAGAAGGTGGTGCTTATTCATTTGTCTGTTTTTTTAGTGATTTTAATTTCTCACTAAAATTTGGGATTTTGTGTGAGGAAACCCGGGGAAAAGGGCACCGATTGTTTTGGGCCCGCTTAAGGTTTTTTACAGTAAAAAATTAGCAAAAATGTATTCCCCATATTTTCACTAAAAAAGTGGGGCTAAGACGATAATTGGTTAGATAATAGATTGCAATCCACCCCCAACTTGTTTGTTCTGCATTTGGGAAATTTGCTGTGTACCCCTGGTAGGGGGTAATATCTTTTTTTCCGCTTAAGCCGGGTCTCAGTAAGAAAATGCAGGAAAGGGTGTCTTTAGTGATTAAAGGGAGTGTAGAGTCATCATAGTTTTTGCTTGGGACCTGATGTTGTAGTTAAGTTGATAGACTTTTACTTTGTTTAGGAAGTGGTGGTTGTGATGCTGTGTAAAAAAGGCAGTTACTTTTCCAATGGGTTTTGTTGGGTGTCAATTATGGGGTTTAGATCGGGGTAAACGGCAACATCTTCTGGGTTTTAAATTAGGGTTTAAATTTATATCCTGAGTTGTGTGTTGAGTTTACTGCTGATATCTGATGGTGGGAAGTTTGGAAAATATATAGCTAGAGTTTTTTGGGTCTGTGGGGTTGTCACTACTAAAAAATAAAGTTGATGTTGTCTATGTGTTTGCTGGAATGAACTAAAGTAAACTAGGTATAAATAGTAATATAAAAAAAAAATTTAAAAAATAAAAACAAGACTCTCACTTGTAATTGCACAAGGTCAAAAAATATTTTTGGGAGTCTATTTTTTTGACTAGAGTGAGCTAAAGTACAATGGTTTTAATCTAATAATATAAAATACAAATTAAAATAGCATAGTCTCCACTAGTAATTGCACTAGGTCAATATGTGAATTTTGGATTGACTATGTTTTAGATTGAATGACTATGGTCAAAAATTTTAACTAAAAAATTAAAAAAAAATTAAAAACACCGTCTCTCACTAGTAATTGCACTAGGGCTAATATAGTGAATTTGGTATTGACTATGTATTGAGCAGAAAGACTATGTACAACGGGGTTTTTAGTCTAAAAATATAAAAATAAAAATTTAAAAATAGCACCTCTCTCACGTATTGCACTAGGTCTAGTTAGGAATTTTGGTATTGACTATTTATTGACTAAAATGAGCTAGAGTAAAACGGGTTTTAATTAATAATATAATAAAGGAAAAGACTCTCAATTGTAATTGCACAAGGTCTTATATAAGTTTTTACAAAAATTAAGTAAAATTAGATTTAAATTACAGGATAAATACACAAATTTAAAGGGAGCAAAATAATAATAAAAAAATAAAAAATAAAAATGGCAATGACTTGGGTTTAGTAAGTAGAAAAATTTGGGAGACAGGGATATAAAGTTTAGTTGAAAATATGTAAAAAAAATATGGAAAAAAAATGGTCAATAAAAAAGTTTACAAAAGTTTGATCAATATAGTTTTAAAGAAAAAATTGGGGAATAATAGGGATTTTAAAAAAATTGGGGGAAATTTTTGTATTTTTTAAATGAGGGAGAATTTTTGAAGACAATTATGGTTAGTTTATAAAAAAATAAGATGGAAAAGTGATGTGGTAATTGTAAAAAAGGAATGATTCGAGATATTAAAACAATTAAGACTAGAGGTAGAAAAAAGGTCGTTGATAAACAATGCAAATTTAAAAAGTTGGAGTATTAAATTTTGGGGGGGGACAAATTTTTCATATAACCTAACGGTGGACAGGGGATTTTCTGCACTTTACTTGATTCTGTTAGTCCCGCCCCACTTTGGAAAGTTTTTAAGGTCATGTTTTGTGGGATGAATATCTCTTCCCAGTGGGCTGTTTTTTAACGCTATTTTTTCCCTCCCCCACAAAGCCACTGGGGGATTTTTGGGCATAGCGAATTTTCTTAGCCGATAAAAAAGGTTTTGCCCTTTTTGGAAACACTCATTGAGTAAACATCAGTTTTCATAAATAGATGTTTTTAGTGGTTGTTTCTTTGTAAGCTAGTTTGGAATTTTTTCAGCACTGTTTTTTTCCTGCTTGATAGCCCCTCAGTTTGCAATCCCTTTTTGTCCACACGTTTTAAGGCGAAGGTGGCCCTTTAACTGTAGGGTGGGTTCCATGCAGGTCCCCTTGGTGACTGTGGGGGGGAATGTTTGCTGTAACTACAACAGCGCGATAGTGTGTTGGCATCAGGGGAGGTGAATAAGGTTTTGGTGAGGGTGGGGGGTCAAGGTGTGTCGGTATTTCGAGCGTTGAGTCTTTTATTGAGTGGGTGAAGAAAGGGGGTGGGGAAGGGTTTAACTAGTAATCGTGGACACAATATGTTTTGTGGGGTATAGGGGGGGGGTGGGTGGGATGGCTGGAAGGACTTTGGGGGCGCATTTTATAAAAACCCTTTTGTCGCAAAAGGACATTTTTGGGAAAAGGTGGGATGAGGTTTTTTTCCCAGGGTTATAGAGGCCAACAATAGGGAATTTATTGGGGTTAAAGGGGTTTTAATCCGGGGTGAGTAGGTTTGGGAAAGGGGGGGGGGAGTTCAGGGTATTCAACGGGCTCACCCCCTTGGGGGGCAAGATGGGGGGGTTGGGGGGATTGGAGGTACTCCCCCCCCCCAAAAAAAAAGGGAATTTCAAAAAGTAGATCTCTTCCAAATCAGTCCATTCAGTTATATTTTTTTATAACTGTGTGACCCTGATGGGTAAGTCTTTGCCTTTAAATGAAATTTTTTTTCATTAAAAACAAAACACACACAACGTATTAAAATGCACCAAAGTGCCTGGGGCCAGTTACATTTTTTACGTAAAGAAAAGACACAAGTGCAACTAATGTGACGTTTTATTGTGGGAACGTTTCGCTCTCCAGACTTTATCAGCCCTTACGGTTGATAAACCCCGGAGAGCGAAACGTTTCCAAAAAAAAAATGTCACATTAGTTGCGCTTGTGTCCTTTTACTTTACATATTGTCGGGAATTCACCCAAATTTATTCATTTTTTACCCCCGCCCTCTCCCCCACCCACCCTTTTTCCCTTTTTACTATCCTTACCATACTTCTTCCTTTCCCTTCTGCCTAAACTCTGGCCTAATCAAGTTAACCAATTTTTAAAAGTTGTTCCCTTTAATCGTGGAATAGCATTAGTGGGACATTAAACCATAAAGCTAATTATGTTTTTTATTCTTTTTCCACCGTGTATACCCTTGGGCTTAGCGTTTTTTTTTTTTGATTATAAAATAATAAAATTCTTTACCACCAAAAATTTAAATACAACATTTTCGGTGTTTAGTAACCCAAAAAAATAGGACTCGTGACATCGGTCCAACTCCTTTTTCCTCGTTCCCCATTTTTCTGTCGCTTTTGAACACTTATACCCGTGATCATATTTGGGGGCATAGTGGAACCATCCACTAGTCGAAGTAAGGGGCTTCGTCCAAAAATTTGACAAGTTTTGAAGAATTCTTTTATCAAGATCCCCTGAGATGCATGTCTGACAGAGTGATGAATGGTATATAAGCCCCTGCGTCTTTCTCAAACAAAGGGCTGAACACAAAGACTCCAGGCTAGGGACCGTTTCCTCAAACTTCCTCCTTAAACCTTCCCGCTTTGAAAGAGATGAAGCCACGTGTGGCGAAAAATTCTTAAATAAAGATTCTATATGTTTTCCAAATGTTAATTTTTAGCTTGTCGCTTTTCAAAACCTTCACACAAAAGAAATGATGGAATATGTAACAAACAAATCAAAAAGGCACAGAAAGGTTGTTTCCCCAAGGGGAACAGAAATAAAGGGAAGACCAAAAGGGGTCCTTTGGTTACCTGAAGGTGAGGGGGGCAAAAAATTAAAATGACCAGGAAAGGAAAAGGGACAGGGCAAAGGACCCCGGAAATAAGGAAATTAGCAAAGCCCGAAATAGTATGCCAAATAAGGAGGGGGGCCCGCGAATCGAAAACGATATACATCGAAAGTCAAGTTGACCAGAAACGCTGTATAGCCCCATTTGGAGGAAGACAACAGTCAAAGACCGGCAAGGTGGGGAACTCACAGAAACGATCAAGAGGAGCCAATACAGATTTTAAAAAAGTATAAAAAGTGGAGACAGGAAGGCCTCTGGGAAAAAAAGAACAGAGGGGGAAACCAACAAGGGAAATACCAAGAATGTTGATGAATACACACAACTGAGGAGGTGAAAAAGAGCTAAGGGACCATGATACCTCAAAAACAAGGGACCAGAAAAAATCTTTCCCATGGGGCCTTGAGAGGGAACAGAAATGCTGGTGGCCCTAACCACAATCTTCAACACTCCCCTTTAAGCTGGGGAACTACCTGAGGTTGGAAGAAAGGGAAATGTAGTTTCCCCTTTTAAAAAAGGAGACAGAAAAGAGGCACTAAAATACGACCAGTTCACTGATGTGTACAGTAGCAAAGTCATGGGAAGACTATCAGAGGGGATGGTGGAACAAACCTTGGGTAGAACAACAGTATAAGCGCAAAACCACATGGATTCATGGAAAAGGAAAAACCTGGTCACAAACCTTCTGGAGTTTTTAAGATAAAGTAAGAGAAAATAAGACACGAGAGAGGGGTGGGTTGATTGCATTTTCTTGGACTGCAAGAAGGCCTTCGACACAGTTCCTCACGAGAGATTAGTGCAGAAGCTAGACGATCAGGCACGTATAACAGGAAAGGCACTGCAGTGGATCAGAGAATACCTGACAGGGAGGCAACAACGAGTCATGGTATGCGATGAGGTATAACAGTGGGCACCTATGACGAGCGGGGTCCCACAGGGGTCAGTCCTAGGACCACTGCTATTTCTGGTATATGTGAATGACATGATGGAAGGGATAGACTCAGAACTGTCCCTGTTCGCAGATAATGGGAAGTTAATGAGGAAAATTAAATCAGATGAAGATCAGGCAGGACTTCAAAGAGACCTGGACAGGCTGGACACGTTGTCCAGCAACTGGCTCCTCGAATTTAACCCCTCCAAATGGAAAGTCATGAAGATCGGGGAAGGGCAAAGAAGACCGCAGACAGAGTATAGGCTAGGTGGCCAAAGACTGCAAACCTCGCTCAAGGAGAAAGATCATGGGGTAAGTATAACACTGAGCACGTCTCCGGAAGTACCCATCAACCAGAGAACTGCTGCAGCATATGGGCACCTGGCAAACCTGAGTATAGTGTTCCAATGCCTTAGTAAAAAATCGTTCAAAACACTTTACACCGTGTACGTCAGGCCGATTCTGGAGTATGCAGCACCAGTTTGGAACCCACACTAGATCAAGCACGTCAAGAAATTAAAGAAAGTTCAAAGGTTTGCGACAAGATTACTTCCAGAGTTAAGGGGAATGTCCTATGAAGAAAGGTTAAGAGAAATCGGTCTGACGACACTGGAGGACAGGAGTGTTAGGGGAGACATAATTACGACATACAAAATACCGAGTGGAAACAAGGTGGACAGAGACAGGATGTTCCAGAGGAGACACAGAACCTAGGGGTCACATTTGGAAGTTGAAGACTCAGATGAGTCAAAGGGATCTTAGGAAGTATTTCTTCAGTCATAGAGTCGTCAGGAAGTGGAATAATCTAGCAAGTGAGGTAGTGGAGGCAGGAACAATGCATAGCCTTAAGACGAGGTATGATAAAGCTCATGGAGCAGGGCCTAGTAGCATTCAGTGAAGAGGCGGGGCCAGAAGCTGAGTTTCGACTCCTACAACCACAATTAGGTGAGTACAATAAGGTCAGTACACACACACACACACACACACCTACACACACAGTGGTAATGCTTCATTTGCAGTGGGCAAAATAAAGGTATTTTTCTATAATCAAATCAAATCAAATCAAGTCAAGTTTATTCTCTATAAGGATTACAATGCTGAGTTTACAGAATTTGGATATTGTGTCGTTTACATGTTTTAAAATACTAATTACAGAGGGGGCCACTAGAACACCTAGCATGGCTAGGCATTTCGGGCAGACTTAGATTAATTCTTAACTTTAAAATACTACAAATTAAGAGGTAAGTTGGTATTATGGCTAAGTGACTAAATAGTAGTTTGTGAGTTTAGCAATGTGAATGCTTTTGTTTTGGCACTATACATAGTTTCAGTATTGGAGTATCACAGGCCAACTTATGACTAGTTAAGATTCATTATTTTGAGATTGAGATTGATATTTCTGTTTATGGTCAAATGGGTGAGTGAGTGTAAGTGTGAACCACCAGGTGGTATTCATGTAATTAGTTAACGGGGTGTATCAGGGAGATAAGATGTTTTCTAATGGTAGTTTTGAAGGTGATGAATGTGTCTGCAGTTCTAGAGTTTTCAGGGAGGGTGTTCCAGATTTTAGGGCCTTTGACATACATTGAATTTTTGTAAAGGTTTAGTCTGACTGGGGAATGAAGAATGTTTTTTGTCTGGGGTTTTGGCTGTGGGTTCGTCACAATATCAAGAAAGCGTTTTAAAATCA
>NC_069442.1:571645-607973 GCF_026875155.1 Cherax quadricarinatus
CCACAACTTTGCAGTGCCGTTACAATCCCTACCACAGGTTCTCACTTTGACGTTACTTATCCCAACTCTCGCGAAAAATTCTTTGCAACTGTGAACCCGAAAGGCGACCCCGTTTCCCCCCTGCCCTTCCCACCTACAGAAGCATTTACCATCCCACCCTGCCCCCCCCCGTTTTAAAATCTAATAAAACCTCTAATTAAAGTTCTCTAAATCCCTCTAGAAAGCCCGCCCCCACCTTTCTTAAATTTCTTTGTTACGGCACAAGTTTTATAAAACGAAACGCTAAAACCCGCCTCTTAAACCTCACAAACCCCTTTCCCCCTCATTCCCCCGATATGTATATATAACTCCCATAAGTACCCCACACCCTAATGTACTTCACCAATCCCCCCATGCAAGACTTAAGTTTCCCATGCTTTTGTTTTAAACAATTTTCTCTTATTGTAAGGGGGTAACACTAACCCCTATGGGGAAAAAGCATTTGGAAACTTCAACCCAAAAAGACCTTAATCCATATTTAGACATAAACTTTTATTAGATTATAACAATAACAAAATTTATTTTCCATTTATTATTATTATTGTAGAGGAAGCTTACCATATTTTAAATGGCCCCTGCTTTTTTTTAGAAGAGTAACATCACATTTCTTTCCCAAACCCCTTTCAAATAAAGCATAATAATCACCCCTAAAAAAAGATTATTGGCCCCTTGATAAAAACCTTTTCAAAGAGGCCCATTTCTACACCACTTTGTGAAAGCCTTTCATGCTTCAAAACCCTACTGTAGAGATTTTCTGGGGGAGTTACCTCTATAACTGCATTGATACTTTTTTTTTCTTTGCCGGGACGACATTTACTTACAGTGTCGTACAGTTACTTTTTTTAAAATTTAATCCTTTTATCCCAAATTTCTAAGTCACCGGGGCAAGCTAAAGCAACCACAATCTTTAAACTTTAGCTTTGTTCGCATCGCTATTGGGCCGGGGGGGACGGGCTGCGCAGTAGCCCCTGATTAAAAATGATTCTGCCATTTTCACAACCTCGAAATCACAAGTGGCGGACCGACAAGGCAGGAGAGTTAAAACCCGGGCTGTGTTTTTTTACACACAAAGGTCCCCCGTGTTTCTCAATGCACCCTTAATGCCAAGCATTTTGAACCTTACGGCATCCCCCAAGAAAATTATAGGGGTGCTTTAATGGGGTGTCAAGAATTTTTATAAAATTTGTGAAAGCCCGGTTCTACAACAAGATTGGGAAAATTTTAAGAAAGGGAATGGGAGTGAATTCGGTGTGGAAATGTGTCTACTGACGTGGGGTTGTCACCTGGGGGCAAGGGGAAAAAGTTTCCTTTCGGGGCGGGGGGGTACGATTGCGGGATGTTTTGGCAGATACGGAAAGGTGCATGCAGCGACCAAGGGGGTGTGGAGGAGGGCCCATAAGAGGGGTTCCCGGAGGGTCCTTCACCATCAGATGGCGCTCCGCCGTCGATTCCCTCTATGTACGTTGTAGAAATTATAGAACCCAGGCTGTGTTTGTTCATACGTGGGCCAAAGGAAGACTTGCAGGACTATGCAACTCTTTTGAGCATTTATGGCTGCCCAGTGCCCCCGTCCGACTGGATTGGCCACTCCCTGGACAGTTCACCTGTGGGCTACGGGCCTGAGGCTTTTCGTGACTGAGCATGATACCTCAGCTGGAGAGCAAGTTCCAAGCTTTGGAGTGATGAGATGCAACAGGAGGGACACGCAGTCTACGATGGTGTGCCACCCGTCTATGGGATGCATAGAGACCGTTGCCACGCTTTACGTGGATTCGTGGGCCTGAGGTTTTGCCACAGGATAAGTTGCTGGAAGACGTGTTGGCAGACCTTCTAGATGGAACAGAAACATGCGTCCTTGTTGTTTCGACGGCCGGTGTGTGAGTTACACGGATGAGGAACCCCTAACATGGAAAAATGCAGACAAAAAAACCACGTTCGTACGGATGCATGAGGTGGTGGTGGAGGTTCACCTGAGGCTTCGTTTCCAGCGAGGAGATGCATGTGGATGGCAGCTCCCGCAAAACGTTCGGCGGGAGCGTCGGATATGGACGACGTCTTGAACACAGGGACAGTGCCCAGGGAGGGAAATCGTAGGGCGAAATTGGCTGAGCCGCCGTCACAGAAGGGATAGTTTTTCAAGGTCCCAGCATAAGGGTAGAGTGCGGGGGGACGGGGGGTCTCGAGAAGCACGAATGACAAAGGATGGGCAGTAAAGTGCGAAGTGGGAACAGGAAAGACCCAAAATACATAGAGGTAAACCACCTTTTTGTAAATTCAAGTGGTTACTATCAATGCCAATGCTTAAGACTGAAGTTAAAAAAGTGCTGGAATGAGTGGTTTTTGCGTCTTTACGATGGTGATGTATGTTTTATGCAGAACATATTATAAACTTTGGTAGAGAGTTCGGTTGAAAGCTATCGAATGTTGTGAGTAATTCTTTACAAATTAAAATGGGAGGGGGTGGCTATAGCGGTGAAGGAGTCAAGCCTTTGGAGCATCTTGGGATGGGAGGATGGGGGGAGATGGAAGGGTGGTAAGGGTGGATGGGTATTGGGGTGGGGTTAGAAGTTTGTTTATCGGAGTAATCGCCAGCGGCCAGTAAACTCTAAAGTTAAAAATAGACTTTGTGAGGGAGGCGTTAAACCGTTTCACATCCGGGGTTTACCTTTAATTTTCAGTCTTAGGGTGGGGATTGGAATTGATAATCTGCCATGGGATGTTTGGCAAGGGGGCGGGGGTGCGTTCTACCTGTCCTAGAAATCTTGCCTGGGATTGTAGGGGTTTATGATGTAGTGGCGGAGGGGGTGGGTGGGGGGTGGAACATACGTTTGTGCGCAGAGGTTCACGGGCCCGACCTGGATAGGATTTATTGCCAACACAAGGATTCGAGTGGGGCGCGTGCAGACCCTTGATCTGGGTTTTCCGATCACGTTGCAGGCTAGCAGACTTGGACTGGGATGGAATGACTTCAGGTTTATTCCCAGGGGGGTATTGGAAACTGAATGGGCGGCTCTTGGAGGGGGAAGGGGATGGGATACGCTTTTCAGGATTGATGGAAACATATCTGGGAAAATGGCGGAGGGCAGATGAATGTTGTTGGAATGGTGGGAAACACGTCGTGCCATAACCCGGACAATTGGAGTTATTATAAGAAGCGGAGAATGGAGGAAGCAAGTGGAGGTTTGGCTACAAAAAAACTATTTGGAGGGCAGCTTATGATTACTATGTCGGAAGGGGGAAGTAGTAGGTATGACGACATGAACATCCTCGTAGTCGACTTGCCAGAAATTCACAATGAAACGTTTTAATGAGGTTCGAGTCAGAGCAGGTATGGAAGAAGTGCTCTGGGGGCGGCAAACCTTCGGTTGTGTCTTGCGAAGTTCAGGGTCGACAACGTGCAGACGTCCTCTTGCAATTGGAAGTATTCACGGGTATTGGGTGGTTACCTGCCGGGTCAAGTACTCATCCCACGGACAGCATGAGTTTTTATGCGATCTATTGTTTGGGTGAAAAGTTCGGCGAGGGAGTAGGGGGGGTCCATTACGGAAAGGGTGGCACTGGTGGGGAGGGATTTCAGGAAAAGTTATAAGTGACAGGGATTGAACGGTACTAGAGGTAGAATTCGAGTGGAGGGGTAGAGGAGGCGATTTTTAGTATGAGTAAAGGAAAAGGCACCAGGATAGATGGCATTTCGAATGATTTTTATAGTGGCGATTGGGGAGTATAAAGCATTGTTTGGTTGTTGTATTGAATTGATGCTTCACGGAGGGGAGGTTAGGTATGTCGCAAAGTACCGAGGGTTGGTGTGTTGGTGCCCCAAAAAGGAAGGGGGGAGGGGTCTGAGTGCATATCGAGCTTATCTCTTATGTGCTTGGACTATTAAAATCTTTGCAAAAAAGTTTTTAGGATAAACAGAATGAGGAAGGTTATGGGGTCGGTTACTCCACGTGGGACAGCTAGGCATACCAGGTAGGAGAAATGAGGGACGGGCATGTACGTATTAGGGAATTTTTTGAGGAATGTCAAGGGGGGGTGTCCTCGGGCTTGACTGGCAAAATGCTTACGACTGTGTTGATAGAGATTTATTGAGGCTTATTTTATTGAAGCAGGGTTTTGGAGAGGAGATTGTAAGATGGGTTGATACCTTGTATGTCTCGGCTATGATACGCGTTCAGGTAAACGGTAAATTGGGGCAGCCGGTCCGTATGGAACGGGGTTTGAGGCAAGGGAGCCCCCTCTCCCAGCTGCTTTTTGCTTGTATGCAAAACCCCTTTTATAAGCTGGTGGATGGAGGTTTGAGGCGTGGGATGCGGAGCAGTGACCATGCAGCGCGTGTGGTCGGGTACGTAAATGATCCCACGATTTTGTTAAAAAAGCGGAGGAGGACTTGCGGATCGGGATGGATTGTTGAGTTTTTTGGGACAGAGTCTGGCATGTGCGTCAAAAAAAGCAAAATCGAAATTATTGGAGGTGGGTACATGGGTGGGGGGGGGTTTGAGCGAAAAGTATGGGTGGTCAGTCGTGTGCAACTTAGAATATGTGGTATCGTGTACATGGAAAGATGAGAGGGAGGGCCGGAGGGTGAACTCAGAATTGGTGGTTAATAAGGCTTTTGATCGATTCGGGGGCTAAGAGCTGGGGATGCATCTTTGCAGCAGAGGACAGTAGTGGTTAATACACTTGTTTATAGTAAAGTATGGGGTTTTGGCTGAGGTGTACCCTTTTAGAGATGTGGATATTCAGGAACTGCAAAAGAAGGGTCTTACGTTATGTTTGGGGTTTCGGGAGGGCTTGGTTAAGCCGGGAGGTTGTCCCTGACCCATGTTCGCCGTGGGGGTTTTTGGTCTCCTGGCTTTGGGGCCACGGGTGGGAAGGCCCTCTATGTTATGCAGCGGTTTTCTCAGGGCGGGCGGTGAGAAGGGCATCCGGGTGGGTCGGGTAATGATCGACATGCGTAAATGGTGGGAGCGGCAGGGGATTAATCGAGTGTGAGGACATGCTACGTTTGATATTAAAGTTGAGAAATGGCCACGGATTCGGGTGGGGCAAATGGTCAGCATATGTTGTCGTAGGAAATTGTACAGGGGTTGTTGTTTTTTCCGCTGTATAATTGGGGGAAATATGGGACAGATTTTGTAAACTTAAGTTGGCACCAAGGGTTTTGTGAATTGGTCTACAGATTTGTCATGGGGATTTTAGCATCAAAATCGGTCTTAAATAGGATGGGTTTGGTAAGGGAGGCGGATTGCTTACATTGCGGTCTCGAAGAAACAGCCTTTCATGCAGTCTACTTTTGTGATACCTTGGACAAAGTTCGTTCGTGGTTGGGGCGGGTTTTCGATTTTCTTAGTGGGGGAACTATCTCAACCTTACGAGCCTTAACATTAGACGTTAGCGGAGTATCAAGTGAGGTACGAAGAGCAATAATGTACGTGGTGGCTGATTTTCTTTATATATCGCACAACAGACTCATTCCTCTGCTAGCTTCCGCACTGGACAGACGTACCTGCTCCCGGTTGGCTGTATGCTTTGCTTGCTCCTGACTCCTGATTGGCTGCATGCTTTGCTTGCTCCTGATTGGCTGCCTTGCGATCCACTTGCTGTAAGAAGCTTTTGGTGTGTTTGTTGAGGAAATATAGCATTGATTTTCTTGTTTCAAGAAGACATTGCTGATTGGTTGATTTCTGAGAACTCTTCAATCTTGGCTCCAGGACTCGTGCGTCGCTGCTGCCTGCCCAGGGCAGAACTCGTTGACCTTCTGCACTCTTGCAGCTGGGTGAAGGTCTTCCCACCTCAACCTGTTGGATTAAACTGCTAATATAGATTGTCAAGAGCATCCACCACCATCACCTCTGCACTCTGTGTATCGTGTAATCCTTGCTTACCGACATCCTCTTCCCCATGTTCGGGGTTGTGAAGGCGTCTCGGAGAATTAGACAAGCTTTTTTTAAACCAATATCTTTTTTTGTGTGACAACGGGTTTAGCTCCTCTATGTGCCGTAATCTCCTCAGAGGGCCCAGTCAAGCCCTCTTCATTGAGGTGTAAAAGATCCCGCACCACAATGGATCGGCTTGACTACATCGCTCTGGAGACAACCAGCACCACCTTTCTCTCCTCTAAAATTTTCCCTCTTTTTTTCTTGATCGGCTGACCTGCTTCCTGCGTCGGTGGAGTATTCGTCTGTTCCGGTGCCCGTGGCTGCTTCCTTGTAATTAACGCACGGGAACCTCATCTTGGCAGTACACAAACATGATCTGTCCCAGAATTAACGCACTGGAAGCCCCACTAGGGACGCGTGCATCTCACGATGTCTCCAAGCGGCATATCGCACTCTGTGCTTCTTATCATGGCTCATCTCAATTATAGAAGCAACTGCACAGAGACCCAGTTTCCCGACAATGGCGTTTTTGATGTTTAAAGTACTCCTAAAGCTGACAAGGATACGATTGACTAATGCCTCACTTTTTCAATATTAACCCAGGCTCGAATGATAAACATCTTCAGACTCATACCGGAATGTAAGGTTAATCTTGAATCCTGTCCAACTATGACCTATGTACAAAAGTAAGGAAGTCCGAGAAAAGCTCTTTCAGGCAAGGTTTTGCTATCGATTGGGCATCCTGATCACAAGCCAGGATACAGTCCGTGGCAAAAATTTGTTGACTCATACTCATCCCTGCTAACCGAATACA
Organism: Cherax quadricarinatus; assembly: GCF_026875155.1. NCBI lineage: Eukaryota > Metazoa > Arthropoda > Malacostraca > Decapoda > Parastacidae > Cherax > Cherax quadricarinatus. The sequence goes on from NC_069442.1 coordinate 578,378, forward strand.
ACCAGAACAAAAGACATTAATGACAGACATTCATCTTCAAAATCAAGTCACAGTTGAGGACTTTTCCATCCTGAACGTTCAAATATCCTTAATATCAATGTTCCACTCCAAATGAGGCTGATAAATTGTTCAAACATGGAGTCCGAGCTAACTACTTTCTTATTCCACCTACTTCATTGTTTCTAATCTACCTAACTCTGTTGCTATTCATCAGTGCTACAATGCCTTGAGTTTGAGGACAATTTTAAGAACACTTGAACAAGCAACAGCTGTGTTCTAAGTGTTCTTCTCTAGGCACAACATGCAAAAAATGTACCAACCCACCCAAATGTTTGCACTGCTTTCAGGCACATTCTGCTCTTCTTTTCAACTGCCTACTCGTAAGGAATATGTTTCTTCCTCGAACAAGAACCAACCTCTGAAACCTTCCAAACCCCAGTCCTTGACTCCATGCTCACAAACACGGACAACATCTCTCATACCACTACCAACCAAACTCTTATGTTCCTCCCTAGCTACCACTTCTACAACTTTATTCCTTCCAATCTGCAGCTGCACAAAAACAAACCTTCCCTCGGCCTCTCATCCTCAAACAATCTAATACCTTGAGACCATTGTGCTCACTGCTGTATACTGTCCAATAAAGCATTTAAGAAAGTGGCCAACTATCCAACTACGCTGATGATCTATTGAAAGCAACAATTTTGACGCCCATCATTTTCCCTCCTGAATTTCTTTCTTCCCAAGGCTGAACTTTTTTTTCCCAACTCCTCCCTCTCTCCCCCCCCCCCCCCCCCCCCTCTCGTCCACTCTAGAAACTCCAGAAACTCCCTCTTCAAGCTTCTACTCAGGCAGACCCTTCTCCTTCCACCCATATGCCAAAATCCTTCCTTCTCACCTTCCCCCCAGCTCTGGGCTCCGGCACCAAAAGATCTCAATCTCGTTCTTCCTCTACTCGTCCTTCTCGTTCCTCCTACTCACAAGTCTCGATCTCCTAGCTATGAAACAAAAGTATACTGACTCCCCCCAAATTTTTTTCCCCAAAAAAAAAAAAACGCCATGTCTGTCTAAAGTTCAGCACTTAATGAATCAACCCTCGTCCTCTCCCTCTGCTCCCAACTCAATCCTCTCATCATAACCACTACATCTTGTCCCACCTCCTACTCCAGACCCCCCTCATCTTCCCCTTTCCCTTCCCGTTTCCCAATCCAGAAACCGTAAATCACAACCGACCCAATATAGAATCAGAGTGATTTGGGGTACTTACATGATGGGTTACCAAACAAAATAGGAAAGACTTACATTCCCGACCATCAAGTAAAACCCCATCCATGGCCCTTTAGGTTATATCAATTTAACATACGAGCAAAAACATCAAAAAAGCACACACACTAAAAAACATATGACCGTGGGGGGGGGGGGGAACAAATACATTCTTGCTGAACCTCGTTGAAATCAGAACACCAGACGTTTTGTTATTAAACAGCACGTGTGTGCGTGATGATCAACGAGTCAGACACTTCGGATAACAGCCCGTCAATCTCCATGCTGAAAACTGAATGGCGTAAGCTATTCTTGTTAAAAGTACGGCATTAAACATGAATCTATCTCCATCATTTATACATATTCCACATGCATGGCAGGAAATTTACCACGAATCACGACCCATCATCCTGAACACGACATCTACCCGACCCAACCAAAACATATAAAAAAAAAAAACACATCATGATTTAACCATCTATTTAATCAAACCACCTCTCCCTGTATACCTACTTTGCCGACCCTCAATGCTCACTACAAACGAACACAGACTCCATGACAACTCCACAAATTTGCGTGAAGGCAACTTCAATACACAATGTAACACAGAAACATCTAATACACCTCGGACCTTACTTCCAACAGTCTTACACTCAATGGCCAGGCACCCCGGACAAAATTTTCACAATACAGAGCTATAATCGCTTACATCCACTACACAACACCAGGACCGCTCTCTGGATCTTGACCACATTCCTATCTATTTTCCATATTTCCTCAAATCTATACTCATTCCAAGTTCGCCCCTCTCCAGCTTATTCCAAGGCGGACTGGGATCCTGTTCCCTGGCAGAAGCCACGGGGGGGTGGGCCGAGGGGCGGGGGGGGGGAATCACACTTGAATCCTCACACACAACAATACCAATAGACCAGTATCAGACATAGACACACAAATTCCCACGCAATTCAACAATCAATTTACCCAAACTGCTACAGATGTTTGTCCCCCAATAACACACCAACAAAGTAAGTTACTCTTTTCGCCCATCAAAAATACAAAACGATTACTACTTCACAATGTTACGAGAAAGAAATTGCAACCGTATTCCAAGCCAAACCAAAACAACTACCTTCATGGCCCGATGGGACCTCACTATTTATACGTACTACAAAACAATCATCCCTGGGAGCCTAGATGATGAACCATGCCCGACATTGGCAATCAGTTATAAAACACAACAGATGGTACAGCGTACAAGAGATCCCAAAGCCATTCTGGTCATCCATTCGAAACTTACAGTCAACCCCTCGATCCACAACCTTAGACACATAAATCACACCAACAGCAGATCTCTGACCCTGCTGAAGCGTGGCGGCGGCAGCGGCAGCAACGGTATCCTACCGAGCTCTTTCTTTTCTCAAAAAAAACATCGCTCATCAAAACTTGTGATGGCCTAAGTGAAAAGTTCAACTACATGAACCCACGTAAGACCACACATGACCCAAGAATACTAGAATGTAACCCAAATCTTTGACAAAATTAGAAGACCTAAGGAAGACAGCCCTGCTAACCCAAACACTGCCTCCGCTGCCAAACAACCACTAACCCAAGCTCCGAGAAAACAAGCCTTTCTCCATTGCTACACAGTATCTACTTCATTTGAGCTAATGAAAGGATATCGCAGAAGAAACAACACCAGTAATAATAGAATAACAGCAAGGACCCTAGAACTCAACTTGTCTAATCATACCTTATCTCCCAAAACATACTCAACCCCTGCCAATTTGGATTCAGGCCAAATAAAAATACTAATGATGCTATTAATACACATGCTAGAACATATATACACTGCAATAGAGAAAAAAGAAGTCCCACTGGGGATCTTCACTGACTTACGTAAAGCTTTTGATACAGTTGACCATGACTTGCTCCACGTAAAATTGTCACACTATGGTATAAGAGGGCACTCCCTCAACTACCTCAAGTCATACCTCAGCAACAGAAGCCAATATGTGTACGCAAATGGGACAAACTATTCTGCACCAACCAATTTACAGTTTGTGTCCCACAGGGAAGTGTCCCTTGGCCCTTCTTCTCTTCTCCTATACGATAATGACCTACCAAATGCTTCGCAATTACTCAAACCCACACTATTTGCAGATGACACTACATACGTCCTTCTCTCACTCATCACACCCGAGCCCAGTCACGCTAAAGCCATACTGTAAACACCGAATTACCAGAAAATATCTACCTGGAGAGGACTAACAAACTACCTAACATTGACAAAACCTACTTCATCAGCTTGGTAACAGAGTTTCTACAGATGCCCTCTTTACATAATGATAAATGGATCACCTTATCACAAAGCTAACAGAGGAAAATTCTTAGGAATCAACATGAATTAATAGACCCAAATTTCATACACATATACAACAAATTTCTAAGAAAATTTCCAAGACTGTAGGCATACATATCGAAGATACGGTACTATGGTTCCACAGTCAGCCCATCCTGGCCCCTATATCACCTCTTATTTACCCCCTATCTCACCTATGGAATTTGTGCATGGGCTCAACAAAACAATTAACCATCTCAGACCACTAATTACCCCCAACAAAAGCTGCCGTTCAGAATGATAACTAATTCTCACTACAACGGCAGCACACTCCACCAATATTCAATACACTAAACCTACTCACCATAACAAAACAATCCATACTTATTACTGGGCACTATTACATACATAGAACACTTAACCCTCATATTAACCCTCCCCTCGAAACATCTCCCTTGCCAACCTCAACAGATACACATGACCAAACACAAGCACAGATCACTCTTTGATGTTCCTTCGTGTCCATCTCACACTAAGCTAAAACTCAATGCACATAAAAGGCCCTCAAATCTATGGGAATTCATCATACCTATTAAATATAAAGAAACACTACCTGGTTATAAATTTCAAGTCTCCTTCCTCAAAGATCACTTACTCACCCAAAACCAAATAAATACTGAATAAACTGAACCTTATAAATTGTAATATCTTAAATGTTTCTCATCAATTATATCACATAAATGTTGAAAGCCTAAACCGAATCTAACTTTTAATATTTTTAAATACACTACCTAACAGAATACTTCATTCGAACCTGAATTACAACAATGCAAGCAACCATATGACGCTGTCTTTTTAATACTCACTTGTGCTTTATAGTAATCTGTTACATTAATGTTTTACTATCACTGATTTTCATCATTGCTTAGGATTAATCTTAAGTTTAATTTTAAGCCAGCCCGTAATGCCTATGGCATAGTATAATTTGGGCTTTGCATGCTGCTTCTATCTGTATTTTTTTGTACCTTCTTGTAATGTATGCTTCAAATTGTTATAAATAAATAAATAAATAAATAACATTTTTCAAAGACATATGGGAAAACATCTTCACACCCAACAATCCAGTCCACCAGACCAAGCTGTCATAGCACACACATTAGACATAGAGAATGGGTATCCAACCATGAAGTTTAACCAGTCCTGATCTAATCATAAACCTAAACACCCTATCTTCCACACATCCTCTAAACTCCCTTTTACTGTAAATGTGTTCAACGTTCCCTTACTAACACACCTTCCGAAAAAAAAGCTCCAGGTCTTGCTGGTCTATCACATTCAGTCCTTTCGTCACCTTCCAACATTCTGTTGCTTCCGCTATCACTGACCTCTTTATGCCTCTTCTTGCATCTGGCTAATTTCCCCCCATTCTTTAAAATCTGCAACTGCATTCTCATACCAAAAACCTGGAAACGACTTGACACTGTGATGACCCCCAAGAACTATAGACCTATTAGCCTCCTTGAAATTTTGGGTAAACCTTGAACGACTTGTAATATGCGACTCAGGACCCACCCTAGAGACAAATAACTTTGCTTACTGAAAGACAATTCGGTTTCCGACAACTAACGATCTACCCAAGACGTTTTAAATTATAATCCTGAACTATGTACGTATCAATAAAGCCCAGAAATTGTATCCTCCGCCCTTGTCGCCAAAGATGTAAGAAAGCTTTATGACACTGTTTTGGCAGGAAGGATTAAAATACAAACTTTGCACGTCCTTTGGAATTAACTGTTAATATGATGAAATTATTATTCACTTTTGGTATTGGGCCGGGGGGGAACGATGCTATAACGGTTCAGAGATCATTATTCGGACTATTTTTCACATTAAAAGCGGGTGTACCCCAAGGCTCCTGTCCTGTCTCCCACCCTATATATAACTCTATATCACGAATGATTTACATGAACCTCTTTACCCAAACACACTTACCTTTCTTTACGCAGAACGACATCACTCAACTCACAACACATGAAAACTTTCGTTTCCTTTGCACAACGCAAGAACACAAAGAGAGTCGACAGGATTACCGCCTGGGAATTAATTATGGCCAATCAAAACCAACGACCCAAAATAAGTCAAAAATCACTTACTTCCCATAGAATGCGTGATTCCCCACTCCTGTCGAAACTCAAAACAAGCACCTCCCGTACCCCCAATCCCCGCTCCTTCTCGACAGTTGTCCTGGTATTAACCCTCGACCACACACTGAACCTATAAATCTCACATTACTGCAAAGAACCACACAGCTGGAACTGCAATCTCAAAGGTTATATAAACTGAGAGGAGCCAGTCCAAGACAAAATTACATCTCTACAAAGCCACTCATTTTTCGTCCTCTACTCTCTTACTACCACTCCGCTAGACGTTAATCTCCAAGACAAACGCACTAAAATTTCAACGTATCCAGAATCGTGCATTCCGCTGGGTGTTGGAGTGAGGTTGACGAATTTGCCACCAGTGAATCTCTCCACCTCCACGACAAACACACCAGCTTTGAACGTATACTGAAGACACTATGTGACAAACAACTTGACAGACTTGAAGCGTATCAGACTACTGGACTACATACTTAGGCAATACGCTCAGAACGTCCTTACAATTGATGTAAATCTTTTTCAATCGTTGAAATGATCGGCACCTCCACCACAAACAAATAAAATTACCGACTTTTGCTTAAAAATTCAAATAACTTAAAAGTGCCTATTGCCGAGAGCTGTGTCTTGTGCGTTTTCCGGGCTGAAGTGCTTGCGATGTCGTTTTGCGTCGCCCTTTGCAGTAACGTGTCCCTGAACGTAACCAGTCATTGCAAAGTTGATGTGCTTCCAGCAAGCTGCAGTCAGCACCCGCAGAGTCCCGGTTGTCTTTCTGTCGTCTTCGTTATTGTTTATCCAGGCTTAGCAGTTGGGTCTAGTCCTGACTCTTCTCTCTTAGACTCAAGACATTCCTCTCACCGTCTATTCTTCGCACTGTCCCCACTTGCCCCTCTCCCCTCGTGGGTATTTACCTGTGAGTCCGTATCGTATCGTATCGTTTATATATCGTGGGGTATGCGGGAAACCGAGGGATCAGTTAGGATCAGGGCAATTGCGGCAGGTATCTACAGAACGTATTGCAGAAATAAACTCATATATGGTAGAAGTTGGGATAATAGTTTTCCTGCAAACTATCGAAGTCTTACGGTTCAAAGGTTGCTGCAACTGTGGGTGGGGTAAGGCAACGGGGGGCTGGACTCCCCCCGTGGTAGCACCAAACGGTGGGTTCGGGACTTCAGGGTAGAGGCGGTTTAGGATGACGGTGTAGTATTATGAATGTTCGGTGCGTCTGGTGTGTGTAATGGTTGTGGGCGTTGTGTGGAACTGTGATCTTGGTTTAATCTAATATGGTCGTGCATCTTGATAATACAGATAAAAAGCAATATTTCCAGTATAATGTTCCAGCCTCTCAAGTCTGAAACCGGTTCCCGACTAATGGCCGGGGCTTGGTGAAGTATGTTTGGGGTCTTTCCTGGGATTCCGTTAGGTTTTGTTTTAGGTCATTTGTTAAGCGGAAGCCTCGCTGATATCACCGCAAAAGTAACACGTTATACTGCCCTTTAAGGGAATGTTCATAAGCAAGAACTTTGGTGATGGATGTAACTTTTTGATTGAAGGGGGGGGGGGTTGAGATGTAATAATGTCCTATATTGTAATCTTTGGACATTCCAAGTACCTTGGCAGCAAGCTTTGTGGGATATGTTTTTTTCCGTCACCAGTGATATCCACATTTATTTTTTTTATCATTAATGGACATATAGTCAGTTGATGTTCAATTAAGCACCTTTACTAATATCACTGTATACAAGGGGGTTGGTCCGGGTATTTGGTGTCTTAGTGTATTCCTCAATGTAATCATACATGCTAATCATACCATGCTAGATCATACATGCTAGATCATACATGCTAGATCATACATGCTAGATCATACATGCTAGATCATACATGCTAGATCATACATGCTAGATCATACATGCTAGATCATACATGCTAGATCTATAAAAGTCTTATGTTGATTATTAAAGGCATTTTGCATATTTTGATTTCTTTTTCAATACAATCAAAACCAAAAATAAAGAACACCAGGTTTCAAGTTCAAAAGTCATGTGGGTTTCTGATAGTTATTTTATATAACCATTGTACTAGTGTGTGTGTAATGTATTAGTTTATATGATATTGTTTTTGTATATAAAATTTTTATATATCCATAGTACCATTGAATGCGCAATGCATTAGTTTATATGACATTCTTTTGTATATAAAATTTCCTACACAATATGAATAAGACTGTCAGGTTTGGTTATATATTTATTTGGTGTTTAAGGTATGTTCCGGTAGTTCTCTGTTTAGTTATATACATTGTTGTTGTCTTACATAAAGTTTTCACGGTTCTTGTTTTAAAATCAATTTTGTATACCAGACATGTATACTGTGTTTTTTAAATAAAAATATAAAAAAAAAATTTTTTTTACATTAGTAGCTGTTGTGTCAGGGTCTTCAACATTATTATTATCATTATCATCATTATTGTAGCATTGATAGCAATTATTCATTATGGCATAACAATCCTTTACATTATGATTACCTAAACATCTGATACATCTGTTAAGTTCTTCTAATCTTTCCACCCTAACATCCCAATTACAATTCTTGGAGAAAAAGGCAATCCCTCTTTTGCTTGACTTTCACATTATTAAATAGGCAACTCCTATTAAGGCACTTATTCCCCTTATTTTGACGTGAAGAACCTTTATTTTTGGTTGCTACCACTTGATATGTGCCGATGCAACCCTTTTTATAGGATGAATTATGATGATTAACATCCCACCGCTGCCAAGAGTGTTTGAAGGACCCCAATGGAAATAAGTCACTCTGTCTGACTTTTTTGGGTTATCCCAGGTTCTTTACACATATGCTGCTATGTATGATAATTCTATGTAACTGTATTTGTGTATACCTGAATAAACTTACTTACTTACTAGGATATTTTTTTCAATTGTAAAGTTAAATATTGAGTATTGAGTATTTAGTCTAGGGTGATTAAGTGGCTTTTGAGAAGAGTCTTAAATTAATTTTCTGGTAATGAATTCCAAATTCTGGGGCCCATTATGTGCATAAAGATTTTACACAGTGTGATATGGACACATTTTAATTTATTGAATACCTCACTTTTACTTGATAGTATTTTCTCTTCCAGTCGTAATATTGATTAATTAATAATCCACTTGAATTATCATCTGCACAGTGCACCAGCAGATCATCTTCATATTCTGTGTAATATAATTTATATAATATACCTATTCTTTAATGATTCAAAATATAATTCTAAATTAGCCTTATTCACAGTTTCTTCTGCCATTAACTCCAGGAATTTTTTATAAACTCTGGTCACATAGCCTTTTTTTTCATTTAATGATGCCTTTATAGTCTTAATTCCCAACGATTTTCCCTTGTGCATTAATTACATTACCTTCATTTATTATAGCTCTTTTTATATATGAGATCCAATTAATGAATACTGGTGTAACAAATTACATAATGAGACTGGATATAATTTATTACAATATGCACCAAATATCCTAGCAAAATATTTCCTGGCTTAGCAAATTAATATATAATTATTATTATTATAATCAAAAGAAGACAATTATCAATATCTACCTCTAACAGGGCCTTAGCAAATTAACATTATAACAATTACAATCCTAAATCTCGTAGCCTCACTGGGCCTATAAGCAATTAAGTTATATAATATTTACACAAATCCATTAATATTACAAATGTAACCAAGAAATACAATTCCAGCCCCACTGGACATGCAAATTTAATTAATTGTGGCAACTATAAAATCATCACACAAACACCATTAATTAATAAACAACCAAATTTCAGTTATCTGTGAACCCAACAATCCATTACTTTCAACTAAATCATTAAATTAAATTTTCACTAACTACATCTCCAAGTTCGTTAGGACCAAAGGTTTATATGAATTATATTATTGAAGACAAATAGCCTGCAATGAGGCTTATAGAGGTATAACCTGAATTATTACATTCAAGTAATTTGAGCGAAGGTAAGTGGGACCTTATCACAGATGCACAGAACTGTCACTCCCTCGATGCCCGACTCCATAACCACTCTCACAAAAAAGGTCACATGAATTTAAAATTAATAATTACAATATTAACACCAGTTTACTCCTGGTAGAATTAAATTTTTGGACTGATGTTTTAGTTTTACTTGCTGGTACACGAAGAATAACTGTTAGTACAATACATATAATAAAATGGTGTTATTTGAAAAGAAATTCGTATTACAACTTACCACAGCAAAAACCACTTTGTACAAATTATCGGCTTCAGTCTTCTGCCAGACACAAACTCCCTCAATCTTCTAAAGCCTAAACATACTTAATACACAAAATTCACTCATACTACTGTGCATTGCTACATATATAGGACACGAACTCTAATATCAACCTGGGCCGATCTCTTTCAAGTGAGTTGCATCAGAACACATAGATAGGAGTACGAACGACAAACGAAGACGACCAGAGGCTGTCGTTTTTAAAAGATGGAAGGAAAGAAGAAATGAGGAAAGAGAAATACTGGAAAAAGGATGGGAAGGAGGAGGAGAGGAGGAAAAATAGCAAGTGGCCACAACCACTTTGGTGCATTGTACAGATGTACGGGAGGCTGAGATGCTGAGGGATGAAGGAACGTCGGTAATCTGGCTCTCAAGAGGGTAATGGCGAAGGCCGGGTGGCAGTAGAAGTCCGGGAAGGTCAGAAGGCAGCAAGCAATGATGGTCCGGCGGGAGCTGTTAAATTATTGTCCCAGAACGACAGAACAAGAACTTCGATCTTGTGGAGATGGACGAGTCCTATTTAAAACGTGAGGTCCGGGGTCTTACCCCAGGATCAATAGTAAAGTAAAAGGACACAAGTGCAAACTAATGTGACATTTTAAATGTGGCAACGTTTCGCTCTCGCAGGAGCTTTGTAACGGCTTGACGCTAAGCTCCTGGAAGAGCGAAACGTTGCCACAAAAAAATGTCCATATTAGTTAGCACTTGTGTCCTTTTACTTTACACGATTAATTCGTCAGTTGTGGTAGTGTGTGGGCAGTACGAGGTTAACTAGGGCAGTTCCTATCCTTAAGGAGGCGGACGATGAACCTTGGCAACCCAGTTCATCAGGGAACTGACGAGTGGTATCAAAGTGAACCTCCAGGTATCGAGAGGTGTGGAAGGTCAGCATGAATTTAAGGCAGGCGAAGTCCGTTAATTAATTGGACAGTTGCAGTTGGTCTTGGAAGCCGACTACGTTGCTTGGTTTCTTGGCAGAGGGGGCGGGCTGGCGTCGAGGAAGTTTCTCTTGTAGGGGGGGGTGGTTTGAGCACGAGAGCAGCGGAGGGCTTAATTGGTTCCTGCGCAGTGGTGTGGCTGGAGAGGAGGTGGTCTCTCATTGGTGGATTTTGAAGTAGAGCAGGTGGCGACTGCGGACAGCATAAATCCTTGCAAGTCCATCTGGTGCCTCGAAGCTGACGATGTTGGGAATTTATCATTCAAAAAATAAGCTGAAGAAGGACTAGTAGAGAAGTTGAAATAGTAAGCAGATTTGTTGAGGTAGGGCAAGAACATTCATTCATAGATAGTTGAAACTACCCGGGTTTTTTCCCCCCGCATTTCGCATGTGTGTATACAATCATGCATGGTAGAATTTTGTTGAAATAATCATCTGGTAGAGGAGAGGCCTGTGGGTGGTGAGGCTGCTGAGTGGCTTTGTAGAATCTTGGTGGTGGACGATTGTAAACTTAGTTATAGCAGCAATAATAGAAGAAACTTCCTGTAGTCTTCTTCCAGGTCATTTTCCTTTAGTTTCTTTGTAAGGTCTTCTTACAACAGGGACACTAGCTGCCAATTATATGTGGTCACTCTAACAGTTGATATAGGTGGGAGCAGCAGTAGAGGTGCAGGAAACGAAGTCGTGACCTTCAGATCCACAGGTGGAACAGCTCTTAGTTCTTTCACATGGCAGTCGGCAGCTGAATGGAATGTGGAGAGCATGTCCCGAACAAGGTGTTACATGATTTAAACGTTCTGTTTCAATTTGACGATTGTTGATAAATTAGTAGAAGATGGGCCAGGCCATCAGACAATGTCCTGGTGCCCATGGTGACGTCCCAGAAAACGTACCCTTGAGCATGATGGAAGCGGTTGGGGATCTTCAACAAAAACAGAGTCAATCTTGGCCGCAGGTGTTCAGTCCTTCAAGTGATGACTTAATATCCTCTCTTGTAGACATGTTCGGATTAGCCTATCAAGGCTAAGCATATAAGGGAGGTGGGATGGTAAAGCCATGGTCGTCCTAATATCTTCAGTGCAGCAGGAGCATGAGTACCTTGTCTGCTTTCTTTCTTCATCATCAAGAAAGCTGACGAGGAAAGCTTCTTTCAGAGAATTAATGTTTGAGAATTTAACTCTCAGATTAGAACTTCAGAGAGATGCAAGTTCAAAGCTTCGTGGACGTCGTTGGTAACAGCAAGTCTTGGGTTTTAATCCTCACACGATGAGACATCGTGGGGATGGTAGATGGTTCCCCTCCCCATCGGTGGATTCGTAGGAAAGGACTGGTTGAGAAGAGCAGGAACGTCTGTTGTGACCGTAAACAGGACGAAGTCTACAGAGCGAATCTCGTGAATCTGTGAATGGTTTTCTGTGAAATCTAAATCGGGAAAAATCGAATGGTGTCCATAGGAGTGTAATACCAGGCAAAAAACCTCTCTGATATTCCTTGAATCCGACTCAAAACTTGGGAAAACCTCAAATGTGCAATAACGGACCTACAATCTGGAACTTTCTTTTTTTTTTTTTTTTTTTTTTTTTTGTTTTGTTTTTTTTTTTTTTTTTTTTTTTTTTTTTTTTTTTGTTTTTTTTTTTTTTTTTTTTTTTTTTTTTTTTTTTTTTTGTGGGGGGGGGGGGGGGGGGGGTGTTTTTTTTTTTAATACTCCCGAGTCACTCAATCACTGTAAAAAAATCTACTTTCCTTTTGTAATCCTAGCAACAATTGTAAATATACTTAATAATTCTTTAATCTGGATTTTGTCGCCATCATTTCTTCAACTATGTACTTAGGTTCCTCATTAATAATAATTAATTATAATATTTCCTTGAGTTACACTAAATACCTCCAAATATTAAAAACTATGTATTCATATTGTCATATAAGTGTTTTTCAAAGTTAGTTTTAAGGCTGTCCGAAATACCTGGCATATTTAAGGGCTTTCTAATGTAAAATATTCTGTACTAGACCTCACAAAACTAAGTTTGTTTTAACTACATCACGATACTCTCACATTTGTAAATCATCGACATAAGAATACTTTTTTGAGCGTAAATGCAGCGAATGATCTATATAATAACACTTGACAATAATGAGAAGGAAATAAAACTCAGAAGAAGAATTCAAACAGCTCAAGAACTCAGAGAAGCAGCAGTTTACTAACAGCATAAAGGCAGCATAAAGCAGCATCGAGTATAATAAAGAAAGTCAAAGATGAAGAGTAACAAGGCATGTAAACTTTGAAACCAACTTTTATTTTTCTTTTTTTATTGAATGTTATGAAGAAACTATTACAACAACAACAACAACACCAACAACACGTTACACAACATCAGTTTTTTTCCAGATCATTTTTCTGAATCACAAAAAGCAAACATCCAGAAACAAACACGCTGTAATTCGTGTTATGACGAACATAAAAAGAATTAGATAGTACATGGCATTGATGTTTGTTGACTAAAGAAAGAAAATTTCACTAGAATGGTAAGAGATATAAGATGATAATTCTTCCATCTTAAGCAACCTAGGCCAGTAAATATCAGAGTGTCACATTCTTCAAGAGAGAGTGGAAGAATGTTCAGCACTGGAGGAACCATCTCGTTCTCAGAGGAACAATTAACTTCCGTAAATGGGTAAAAGTTGTTATTTCACAGTATGATTTCGAGAATGTTTAGGTATCCTTAATTAATGGACAACACTTTCAAGAGTTAACCTGAAAATTTCGTTTTTTCTTCTTCCTTCTTTTAAATTTTATTTTGCGGATAACGTTAAAAACGCCTAGTCAAAGTAACTTCAAATTTTTTAACACATATATAAAGAAAAGAGGAATAAATTCAATGAATAATTAACATGTTCACACGGTCCTATGTTCAAAATTATGAATCAAATTACCAGAATCCTGGAGTGAACTCATATCTTCAGAACCCTCAATGTCAGGATTTCAAACTTCAAAATAGTTTTAAAAAAAAAAAATGACAGTCCAGATGGAAATTCCCAGATGTGTAAAGGAGCAGATTTGACATCTCGTCAGTGGAGCATGCCGCGTGTGCCTCGTTGTGCTCCGGGTTTTCTCGTGTTTTTCCCACGGTCGCTCTTACGTGCTGGAACATGAATTTGTGCCATCCAATGCTATACATACATCGCCGAGGGTGAAACTCAAGAATAGGTGGTTAATAAGGCATTAGATCGAATTCGGGGGCTAAGAGCTGGGGATGCATCTTTGCAGCAGAGACAGTAGTGGTTAATACACTTGTTTATAGTAAAGTATGGGGTTGTGGCTGAGGTGTTACCCTTTGAGAGATGTGGATAATCAGGAACTGCAGAGAAGGTCTTACGTTATGTTTTGGGGTTTCGGGAGGGCTTGGGTAAGCGGGAGGTTGTCCAGACCCATGTTCGCCGTGGGGGTTTTAGGTCCCCTGGCATTGGGGCCCACGGGTGGAAGGCCCTTCTATGTTACGCAGCGGTTTTCTCAGGGGCGGGCGGTGAGAAGGGCATCCGGGTGGGTCGGGTAATGATTCGACATGCGTAAAATGGTGGGAGCGGCAGGGGATTAATCGAGTGTTAGGACATGCTACGATTGATATTAAAGTTGAGAAATGCCGCCACGGATTCGGGTGGGGCAAATGGTCAGCATATGTTGTCGTAGGAAATTGTACAGGAATTGTTTGTTTTTTTTTCAGCTGTATAATTGGGGGAAATATGGGACAGATTTTGTAAACTTAAGTTGGCAACCAAGGGTTCGTGATTGGTCCTACAAGATTTGGTCCCTGGGGATTTTAGCATCAAAATCGGTCTTAAAGAAGGATGGGTTGGGTAAGGGAGGCGGATTGCTTACATTGCGGTCTCGAAGAAACAGCCTTCATGCAGTCTACTTTTGTGATACCTTGGCAAAGTCGGTTTCGTGGTTGGGGCGGTTTTCGATTTTCTTATGGGGGAACTATCTCAACCTTACGATCCTTAACATAGACGTTAGCGGAGTATCAAGTGAGGTACGAAGAGCAATGATGTTACGTGGTGGTCTGATTTTCTTTATATATCGCAACAACAGACTCATTCCTCTGCTAGCTTTCCGCACTGGACAGACGGTACCTGCTCCCGGTTGGCTGTAGCTTTGCTTGCTCCTGACTCCTATTGGCTGCATGCTTTGGCCTTGCCCCTGATTGGCTGGCCTTGCATCCACTTGCTGTAAGAATCTTTTGGGTGTTTGTTGAGGAAATATAGCTTGATTTTTCTTGTTTCAAGAAGACATTGCTGATTGGTTGATTTCTGAGAACTCTTCAATCTTGGCTCCAGGACTCGTGCGTCGCTGCTGCCTGCCCAGGGCAGAACTCGTTGACCTTCTGCACTCTTGCAGCTGGGTGAAGGTCTTCCCACCTCAACCTGTTGGATTAAACTGCTAATATAGATTGTCAAGAGCATCCACCACCATCACCTCTGCACTCTGTGTATCGTGTAATCCTTGCTTACCGACATCCTCTTCCCCATGTTCGGGGTTGTGAAGGCGTCTCGGAGAATTAGACAAGCTTTTTTTAAACCAATATCTTTTTTTGTGTGACAACGGGTTTAGCTCCTCTATGTGCCGTAATCTCCTCAGAGGGCCCAGTCAAGCCCTCTTCATTGAGGTGTAAAAGATCCCGCACCACAATGGATCGGCTTGACTACATCGCTCTGGAGACAACCAGCACCACCTTTCTCTCCTCTAAAATTTTCCCTCTTTTTTTCTTGATCGGCTGACCTGCTTCCTGCGTCGGTGGAGTATTCGTCTGTTCCGGTGCCCGTGGCTGCTTCCTTGTAATTAACGCACGGGAACCTCATCTTGGCAGTACACAAACATGATCTGTCCCAGAATTAACGCACTGGAAGCCCCACTAGGGACGCGTGCATCTCACGATGTCTCCAAGCGGCATATCGCACTCTGTGCTTCTTATCATGGCAGAAATTATTACAAAAGAAAAACGTCCTTTCCCCAAATTTCCACCAGTCAACTATAGTGATAATATAGCATTTATTGTGGTGGAGACGAAAAAAACTAGAAAAGCTAGATACAGCGATTGATAAACAAGGGTTGAGGCTCGACCGTTCGTCACTGTAGGAGCTGCCAGAAATCACCGGCTCTTCAACACGCAAGTTATACTTTTGTATCAATCAAATCACTATTACCTCGGGTAGATAATTTCAAGTAGATCCTTCATGTGTTAGCCCAAATCACCGACTAGTATGTTTTAAATAAGTGACCCACTGATCAGATCAGATCGACTGGTCCGAACCCTCGACTGGTCCGAACCCTTGATGGTCCGAACCCTTGACTGGTTTCAAACGGATTCGTTGGACAATAAAGCAGACTGTAAACGGATGGGGTTGTAGGCACCCTTATCAAACACAAACAATAAATATAAATCAGGAACGTACACGGTAAGCTGTCCAATTAGTTAGAAATAGAAATACAAATAGCTAGAGCTTCATTAAGGAGGTTATTAATAGAGTATTCAAGAGGTTGCTAGTAAATTACAGTAAATCAACCACACAAATCATTATGAAGCTGTGTGTAGTCTGCAGTCAATCAAACAAACGGGCTTCCACATGGATATAAATTGTCATTTTTTGTGGAAATTGGTGTCACGCCCCTTGTGCAGATATCCAAGAACTAGCTACAAGCAGTATTAAAACAGGGAAGTGTTTTTGGGTATGCCCAAATGAGGAAAATCTGTGGACTAAAATCACAAGGGTATTAAAAGAGGATAACATCAAAGCTGCTTTCATAGACAACCTGGAAGCTTTCTACAACAGATGGGAACATAAAAAGTCTGGGCTGAATGGTACTGCCCTTAATACTGGCCATGTAGTCAGAAACTGTAAGGCTGGAGGTGATGTCCTGGTAGTCAGTAAATGTGGGGCTGATAGTGCTGTCCTGGGAGACAGTAATGGTGAAGCTGGAGGTGCTGTCCTGGGAGACAGTAATGGTGAAGCTGGGGGTGCTGTCCTGGGAGACAGTAATGGTGAAGCTGGAGGTGCTGTCCTGGGAGACAGTAATGGTGAAGCTGGAGATTTTGTCCAGGTAGTCGGGAATTATACGCAGGAAGGAATACATATAAATGACCTCATAGGGGACTGGAGCCGTAGTGGGGAAACAAGTGTAGTCAAAGATAAGATAAAACCAATATTGCAAACTAGAAATACCACAGGAAATAGCAAACAAGAGGACTCCACTAGCTATAGTGAGGATATATTACCAAAAACAACTGGTGGGAGCTCCATTGTTGGTGCTAGGGAGGATAGGAATAAGACAGGGAAACATGCACCAACAGGGAATACAGTCACAGAAACCCAAGGCAAACGGAAACCAAGCCTGTGCACATACTATGCACTTGGTATCTGCAGACATGGGAAATCTGGAAAAACAGACGGGACATGCAACTATGGCCACCCTAGAAAATGCCATGGCCCATATACAACAGGAAAATGCAAACTCCTTCCTGAAAGCTTTTTCACCCAAAAGTGTCCCTTTCATACAGGAAAGACTGTGCTATAACTTAAATTGCCAGCACACCATCTAAAGGGTACAAAAAGATACAAAAACCCAGGCCCATGGGAAAACCTGGGTACCACAGCCACTCAAGAGGGAGAGGTTTTTTTTGCCGGAAGGAAAAAAAACTGCAGGAAAGGCAGAATCGACCCCAAAAACCGTCATTCCTGGGTGGAACCACAGCGATGGCCTCCCCCCAAACCAACGATAAGATACTAATCCCGGAAAAAAAAAACCCCCCCCCCATCCCAACAATACCCCCATCCGATGACATTCTTTTTCAATTACGGGGTCTAAAGCCAACAACAAAAACAAAACCTTTCATCCGTGGACTGCTTGCAGAGGCAAAGGAATGTTCCGGCTTTCATGAGCCCACAAAAGGGACCCTTGGAAAAGATAGGGATCCCCAGGTTACAACCTATACAGAGTGACAGAGTGAACAGGAAAAAGGGGGGGGGGGGGGGTTGGCCTGTACATTGCAGAGTCACTGTTTGACAAACGAAAAATCCCTCAAATGATGTAGTGGAATTTTTTGCAGAAAGGTCGAAACCAAAAACCCATCATTGTGGTAGTTTAAAAGTCCGGATGCAACACCCAGCAATTCCAGGAACACCCGTTAAAAATTGACCACGTCGGGAAAAATTTCCAGCTCCGCACCCAACTTTTGCTCCGGGGGGATTTAATTTAAAGGGCACCTAAAAGAGGAATATAGCAAAAATTTTTGTTCAGTAATAACACCGGAGGCAGCCTGTGAAAACCACACCACACGAGCTTTTAAATCTTGCACAAAATTAAATTTAAACCAGCAAATAATAGCCTACAGACGGAAAAAACACTAGACCTAATCTTCAAACATGATGATTGATAAAAAAAGTCCCCATATAAAAAAACAATTTAAAAACTCAATCACGCATAATTGAGGTTCAGACATGTATGCGGGACCCCCAGACCGCAAAATGAGACTAGTCACGAGGGAGCATTCCCCAAAATTCAACTTCAATAAAAAAAACAAAAAGGGGGGCCCCAAGTAAACCAAGTCCTAACCGAATAAGTTGGGAAATACTAAGCAACACAACCCCAACGTATGCCTAGAACAGTTTAACTTGGTGGCACCAAATTGCACAAGGCTTTTTTCCTCAAGAAAAAGGGGGAGTAATGAAAAATTGAAAGAAAAGGCGCTCCCTTTACAGGGCGGAAAAGAAAACAAGGGCCTAAAAGGGGTCAATATTTCTGAAATGCGGGGGGAGAACGGCAGAGAAATAGAAAGCACCCGAACCCGGCAAAAGGGAAAAATTTATAGGAGTCAGGAATCGCGGAAAGAACTAAAAAGCCATAAAGAAATCGAAAGAAACCCAAAGTATTCTTCTCCTATCCAAACAAAGTCGAGAAAAAACATCCAGTATGGGCCCCTATTTAAACAAATGGGTCCTACACTGACGAAAGGGAAAATGGGGAGCTACTAAAGCCCCAATAGATCGTTTTTAGAAAGCAGCTAACCAATGAGAGTCGAAGATAAAAATAATTTTTTTTAGAAAAGCCACAAAATTTTGGTTAAAAAAGCCTACCCCGTTTTCCTGCGCCAAATGATTTCGAACGGGCAAAAATGACATGCCCTGCCTCTCCCCCGGGCCAACCAGGAACTCCGTTTCAAAAGAACTGCAAGAAGCCCCTATCAGGGCCCTTTTCCCTTTTCCTTGGAGAGGGAGCAAGGACAGGGGGGGTCGTCCCACATTACTAAAAACAACAGACATAGCCCCCCCCCACAAAGGGGGCAGTAAAGCAACACAAAAAAAATCAGACCGATAGCACTAACTCCCATATCAAAAAATCTTTGAAAGGGCCCCCTAGAAACCCATCAGTTAACAACCCGGGGCAACTGGGTTTAAACAGGTCGCTCCTGTCTGTCTCAACTATTGAATCCTACGAAAGGCCCAAAAAGCACTAGAAGATAAAAAAAATCAGATTAATATTACAAAACTTTGCAAAAGCCTTGACAAGTGTGACCATGGCGAATAGCGCAAAAAAATGGTGTAAAGGAATAACAGGAAAAAGTGGGTCGAGGGATCTATAATTTCCTCACTAACAGAACACAGAGGTATCGTCAACAGAGTAAAGTCCAAGGCGCACGGTGAAAAAGCTCTTTTTCCAAAAGGCACAGACCGTCCCAACTTGTTCCTCTCCCATACCGCATAGACAAGGATGTCAGCCACACACCGTGTTTTTCTTTGCAGATGACACCCAATCTGCGACAATTTTTTCCCATTGCAGACACTGCAAGGCCCGGGCGGACATAAACCCGAATTTTCAGTGGGCGCAGAAAACAATATAAGTTAACATAAAATTTCAATTACTCAATTTGTAAACAGAGGAAATTAAATCTTTCACAGAGTACAAAACAAATTCTGGTACAAAAATAGAGCGAAACCCAAACTAAAATACCTGGGAGTGATCATGTCGGGGACTCACCTTCGGCCATAACATTGATCAACGCATCTGCAGAAAAATGACAGGGGGGTAATGAAACCTTCAAAACTAGGAGGCCAAGCCCAGATGACACTTTTCAGGTCACTTGTTCATCTGGCCCGGAATATTGCGCACACTAACCCCCCCCTTTAAAGGCGGGTAAAATTGCTGACCTAGAAAATGTACAGAGAACCTTCACGGCGGCTAAAGGAGATAAAACACCTCAATTACGGGGAGCGCTTGGGGTTCCTGAACCTGTTTTTTCCTGGAACCAGGGGGGAGGATACATGATTATATACACCGGGAAAATCCAAAGGGGGACGTACCAACTTGCACACAAAAACACTCACTACGAAAGCAAAAGATTTGGCAGACGATCAACATCCCCCCAATGAAAAGCAGGGGGGTCACAGCACGTTAAAAGACCATCAAAAGGGCGGGGCCCAGACTGTTCAACTGCCTCCCGCATAATAAGGGGGGGTTACCCAAAAGACCCCCGAGTCTTCAACTGGCACTGGACAAACCCTAAAGTCGGGTTTTCCCGACCACCGGGGTGTGGCTCTACGTTGTTTGGGCAGCCACAGCAACAGCTGGTTGATCAGGCCTAATCCACCAGGAGGGGCCCGGCAAAACCGGGCCGCGGGGGCGTTTACCCCCGGAACCTCTCCAGGTAAACTCCGGATAGCCCTTGTGGCTTATCGCTTCTTTTTTTATTAAAATAATAATAAAAAATAATGGGAAATATTGTTCCCGTTATATAAAATTTACCTTTTCTGAAGACTTTTAGAATATAAGGGTAGACTCTTAGACTTTTACGCCCATAAGCTTTCTTTTAAAAAATGGGTAGACATTTTAGGGCAGTATACTGCCTATTAAGCTTACTTCAAAATTAATGGGTAAATTTTGGTCTTACTGCCATTTTGTTTTCTTAGAATATAATGGGTAGAATCTTTGGGTCAGTTACTAACTATTTAAAGGGCCCTTTAAAAATATAAGGGGTGCATCTTAGGGTCAGTATACTGCCTATTAAGCTTACTTCGAATAAATGGGTAACATTTTAGGGGCATAACTGCCTATTTTTTGTTTACTTCAGAAATAATGGGTAGAATTTTTTGGGTCATTCTAACTATTTTAAGCCATTTAAGAATATAAGGGGAACTCTTAGGGCAGTTACGCCGTTAAGCTACTTCAGAAAATAATGGGTAGAATCTTTGGGTCGTATACTACCTATTAAGTTTTTCCCTTTAGAATGAATGGGTAGACATCTTGGGTCAGTATACGCCTTTACTTACTTAGAATATAATGGGTAGACATCTTGGGTCAGATCTGCCTATTAAGCTTACTTCGAATAAATGGGTAGACCTTAGGGTCAGTAACTCCTATAAAGTTTCCTGCAGAATATAATGGGTAACATTTGGGTCATTACTGCCTATAAAGTTTCCTGCAGAAAATAATGGGTAACATCTTAGGGTCAGTATACTGCCTATTAAGTTTTTTTAAAAAATATAATGGGGAACATCTTAGGGACAGTATACTACCTATTTAAATTTCAGAATATAATGGTAGACTTCTTTGGGGCAGTATACTCCTGTTAAGTTATTTAAATATTTGGGGGAGACATTGGGTCAGTAACACCTTTTAAGTTTACTTTAGGATATAATGGGGAGCTCTTTGGGTCATAACTGCCATTAAGCTTACTCAGAATATAAGGGGAGAAATTTAGGGGAGTAACTGCCCATTAATTTTTTTTTCAAAATATAATGGGGAGACACTTAGGGTCAGTATACTACCTATTTAATTTCAGAAAAAAATGGTAGACATCTTAGGGGCAGTATACTGCCTGTTAACTTACTTCAGAATTTAAAGGGGAACATCTTAGGGTCAGTTACTACCTTTTAATTTACTTTTAGGATATATGGGTAGACATCTTAGGGTCAGCAATGCGAAAGAGTTTACTTCAGAAATAATGGGTAGACATCTTAGGGTCAGATACTCCTTTAAGTTTACTTCAAATATAAAGGGGAGACATCTTTGGGGCAGTATACTACCTATTAAATTTACTTCAAATATAATGGGGGAAAATCTTAGGGTAGTCTACTACCTATTTAAATTTACTTCAGAATATAATGGGTAACATCTTAGGGTCTAACACCTATTAAATTTACTTTAGAAAATAATGGGGAGACATTTAGGGTCAGTATACACCTATTAAGTTTCAGAATATAAAGGGGAGACATCTTAGGGTCGTATACTCCCCATTAAGTTTCTTCAGGAAAATAATGGAGACATCTTAGGGTCAGCGTACTGCGAATAGAGTTTTTTCAGAAATTAAAGGGTGACTCTTAGGGTCATAAACTGCCTATTAAGTTTCAGAATAATGGTAGACATCTTAGGGTCATATACTGCCATTAAGTTTTCTTCAAAATATAAAGGGGAACCTTTGGGGCAGTATACTACCTATTAAGTTTCAAATTAAAGGTAAGCATCTTAGGTCAGTATACTGCCTATTAATTTTTTTTCAAAATAAATGGGTAACCTTAGGGCATATACTACCTTTAAGTTTCGAATATAAGGGGAGACACTTAGGGCAGTATACTGCCTGTTAAGCTTACTTTTTAGAAAAATTTAAAGGTTAGGGCATCTTAGGGTCAGTATACTTCCTATTAAGTTTTCTTCAGAATAAAATGGGGAACATCTTGGGTCGTATACTACCATTAAGTTTACTTCAGAATGTAATGGGTAAATTTAGGTCAGTATACACCTATTAAGTTTTTTCGAAAATAATGGGTTTGACATCTTTTGGGGCAGATATACCTATTTAAATTTACTTCAAATAAAAATGGGGGGCATCTTAGGGCGTATACACCTATTAAGTTTTTTCAGAATAAATGGGTAGACTCTTAGGGTCAGTATACTACCTATAAAATTTTCTTCAGAAAATAAGGGGAGAATCTTAGGGGCATATAACCTATTAAGTTTTCTTTAAAAAAAGGTGAATCTTTGGTCATATATACCTATTAAGTTTTCTTCAAATATAATGGGTAGAATCTTTGGGTCGTATATACCTATTAAGTTTACTTCGAATAATGGGGAGAAACTTAGGGTCAGTAACTACCCATTAAGTTTACTTCAAATTAATGGTAGACTCTTAGGGGCAGTATATACCTATTAAGTTTTCTTCAGAAATTTTAAAGGGTAACATCTTAGGGGCAGTAACTACCCATTAAGTTTACTTAGAATTTAAAATTGGTCGTTCCTTTGAGCTTTTAAATTTTTATGCTTATTTTTTTTAAGCAAAATTATTTTACATTAAAAATAGTGAATGCCCCCTTTCGATCAGTTCACACCTTAAATGATGGTGTACCTAATAGGATGGAATTTTTTATTAAATTTTTAGCGTTTGTGCCTGTCAATTTGCGTTTATTTTTTGCCAATTTATCAAATTTTTTTTTTTTGAAAAAAATTTTTTTCTAGGATTGAAAAATTTAAACAGAAGAAATGTGAGAAGAAAGCTGAAAAAAAACCGCGACTTTATTGTGTTATTTATTGATTTATTTTAAGTGTAACAAGGGCAAAATTCCTATTTTCTCAATATTTTTCAGTAACACACAAAATTTTTTTTACTTTAAATCGAGAACGACTTTTTTTACTTGTTTCTGGATTTTAACGATTGTATAAAATTTTGGTGAAGCTGATGGGATTACAGCTTTTTTTGGCGCTTTTTTCACTTCCTACATAGCAATTTCCCATATTTTTGTTTCCATTTTTACTGGAGAAAGTCTCCTTGACATCATTTTTCACTTTTAACCTGAAATATTAAAATATTATTAACTTATTGCAGTATTTTTATCTTGATCTTTGAGAAAACTCGGTTGCTAGCAAGGGACTTACCTTCCCCCCCCTTCAAGCGGACTTACCTTTCCCCCCCCCTTCAAGCGGACTTACCTTCCCCTCCCTTCAAACGGACTTTCCTTTTTCCCCCCCCTTTAACTGAACTTTAAACCCCCGTTTTCCCTTGTCGTCCCGGTCATTTCCTTAACCCCCCTTCGTAGAACAGCCCCTTAGCTCCGGGGCTAGTCTTGTTTCAAACCCGCGCACTTTCTCTAATTTCTTACTTGTTTGGCTAGGTTGGGTTCGGAACTGGTGCTGCATACTCCCATATAGGGCCAAGTAGGCGGGTCGGACCCTGAAAAATTCCCTTTTTGGACGTTGGAATGCTATTCTAGTTACTGACACCCTATGCGCAGCAGTTACATGGTTGATGTGCGCCCCAATTACCTGATTACCACCCAAGATCTTTTTACTTTGAGGGTTTTTTAGTCTCTGACCCCCTGACTCACTCCGTCTGCGGTCTTCTTTTTTCTTCCCCAATCTTCAACCTGCACCCGTCCCGATCCCCTTTTTTGTTCCGCCTTTTCCTCGCCGATTGAATTCTTCACAACAACTTTACATCATCTGCAAACAGGGACACCTCGGATCTATTCCTTCCGTCATGTCGTTCACAAAAACCCGAAAACACCGGTCCTAGACTCCCCTGTGGAACTCCACTCGTCACAGGGGCCCCCCTGACACCTCAACGTGTTTTCCCTGACCGCTGTTGTCTTCCTGAAAGGTTTCCTTGATCAAATGTAGCACCTTCCCTGTTATCCCTGCTTTACCCTCCACTTTTGCAAAAAAAATCTTGTGTGGAACGTGTCAAACGCCTTTTTACAGTCCAAAAAAAATGCAAAACTACCCACCCTCCTTCTTGTTTATGCTGCACCCTGTCTAGAACTCCCAAAAGGTTTTTGACACAGGATTTCCCGTTCCTTTCTAGGTGTTCCAAAACTCTTCTCCTGGTAATTTTCTCCATGACTTTGCATACTATACATGTCAGTGACACTGGTCTGTAGTTTAATGCTTCATGTTTGTCTCCTTTTTTAAAAAATTGGGACTACATATGCTGTCTTTCATACCTCCGGTAGTCGCCTTGTTTCGATAGATGTGTTTAATAATGTTGTTAGGGGTACACATAGCGCCTCTGCTCCCTCTCTCAGGACCCATGGAGAGATGTTATCCTACCCCATCGCCTTTTAGGTATCTAGCTCGCTCAACAGTCTCTTCACTTCTTTCTCGATTGTATGTATTGTGTCCAACACTTGTTGGTGTTGATGAGCA
Organism: Cherax quadricarinatus; assembly: GCF_026875155.1. Classification (NCBI taxonomy): domain Eukaryota; kingdom Metazoa; phylum Arthropoda; class Malacostraca; order Decapoda; family Parastacidae; genus Cherax; species Cherax quadricarinatus. The sequence continues at coordinate 603,562 of NC_069442.1, forward strand.
GTACCACTCCTCCTCCCCCTCTGTTCCCTCTATCTTTCCTCAGGATCTGATATCCTGTTGGAAAGATGGCATCTGTTATCATTCCTTGGTTTCTGTGAGAGCTATGATGTCCAGTGATACCTATTTGACTCTTTGTTATGTGTGTGTGTTATGTGGGTGTTATCTTGTGTTATGTGGATTTTATGTGTTATGTGGATACTATATGTGTATTATGTATGTTAAGTGTGTTATGTGCGTGTTATATGTGAGTTATGTGGGTATATGTGATTGTTATGTGTGTGTGTGTGTGTGTGTGTGTGTGTGTGTGTGTGTGTGTGTGTGTGTGTGTGTGTGTGGTGATGTGTGTGTGTGCATGTGTGTATTCACCTATTTGTACTCACCTATTTGTGGTTGCAGGGGTCGAGTCATAGCTCCTGGCCCCGTCTCTTCACTGATTGCTACTAGGTCCTCTCTCTACCTGCTCCATGAGCTTTATCATACCTCGCCTTAAAACCATGTATGGTTCCCGCCTCCACTACTTCACTTTCTAGGCTATTCCACGGCTTGACCACTCTATGACTGAAGAAATACTTCCTAACATCCCTTTGATTCCTCTGAGTCTTCAACTTCCAATTGTGACCTCTTGTGTCTGTGTCCCATCTCTGGAACATCCCGTCTTTGTCCACCTCGTCTATTCCGTGCAGTATTTTATATGTCGTTATCATGTCTCCCCTGACCCTCCTGGCCTCCAGTGTCGTCAGGCCGATTTCCCTCAACCTTTCTTCGTAGGACAATCCCCGTAGCTCTGGGACTAGTCTTGTTGCAAACCTTTGCACTTTCTCTAATTTCTTGACGTGCTTGACTAGGTGTGGATTCCAAACTGGTGCTGCATACTCCAGTATGGGCCTGACGTAAATGGTATACAGAGTCTTGAACGAATCCTTACTGAGGTATCGGAACGCTATCCGTAGGTTGCCAGGCGCCCGTATGCTGCAGCAGTTATCTGATTGATGTGCGCCTCGGGAGATATGCTCGGTGTTATACTCACCCCCAGATCTTTTCCTTGAGTGAGGTTTGCAGACTTTGGCCATCTAAACTACATTGTGTCTGCGGTCTTCTTTGCCCTTCCCCAATCTTCATGACTTTGCATTTGGCAGGGTTAAACTCAAGGAGCCAGTTGCTGGACCAGGCTTGTAGCCTGTCCAGGTCTCTTTGTAGTCCTGCCTGATCCTCATCCGATTTGATTCTTCTCATTAACTTCACATCGTCCGCAAACAAGGACACTTCTGAGTCTATCCCTTCCCTTATGTCATTCACATATACCAAGAACAGCACAGGTTCTAGGACTGACCCCTGTGGAACCCGCTTGTCACAGGCGCCCACTCTGACACCTCGACACGTACCATGACTCGTTGTTGCCTCCCTGTCAGGTATTGTCTGATCCATTGCAGTGCCTTTCCTGTTATGTTGTCTGATCCTCTAGCTTTTTGCAGTAACCTCTTGTGAGGAACTGTGTCGAAGGCCTTCTTGCAGTGTGTTGTGTGTGTATGTGTGTGTGTGTGTGTGTGTGTATGTGTGTGTGTGGTGTGTGTGTGTATGTGTGTGTGTGTGGTGTGTGTGTGTGTGAGAGAGAGAGAGAGAGAGAGAGAGAGAGAGAGAGAGAGAGAGAGAGAGAGAGAGCCTACCCTTCCTGAAGCTAGCTTTCTTTTTGTGCCCACCTCCCATTTAGTGATGGCCCACTTTTGAACATAACCCATATGCCTACAGGCTTGAATGTGCAAGTTCCTGCTGTAGGCATAAATCGTTCGCCAAATCCAGTCATTTCTGGAGTGGAGCCACAGTTGATGGCCTCCACTTCAAACTAACAGATACGGATATTAGTGCCGGAAAAAAAAATCATCCCCAGTACCACCAATACCACCAATCAGATGACATTATTCTTTGCAAATATACAGGGTCTAAAGCCAGCAACGAACAACAAAATACCTTTCATCCGTGGACTGCTTGCAGAGGCAAATGCAATGTTCGTGGCTTTCACAGAGACCCACATAAAGGATCACTTGGACAACGAAATATGGATCCCAGGTTACAACCTATACAGATGCGACAGAGTGAACAGGCAAAAGGGGGGGAGGGGGTTGGCCTGTATATCGCAGAGTCACTTGTTTGCACAGAACTGCTTAATGCCTCAAATGATGTAGTGGAAGTTTTAGCAGTAAAGATCGAGAACCGAAACCTAGTCATTGTGGTAGTCTACAAGCCTCTGGATGCAACGTCCCAGCAATTCCAGGAAGAGCTGTTGAAATTTCACCACTGTCTGGAAAATCTTCCAGCTCCTGCACCCAACATCTTGCTCCTGGGAGATTTCAACTTGAGGCACCTAAAATGGAGGAATATAGGAAATAATGTTGTTGTAGTGATAACACTGATAACACCAGGAGACAGCTCTGGCGAGAACTCACACACACACACGAGCTTTTAAATCTCTGCACAAAATTCAACTTAAACCAGCAAATAATAGAGCCTACTAGACTGGAGAATACACTAGACCTCATCTTCACTAACAATGATGATCTGATAAGAAATGTCACCATATTAAAAACAATATACTCAGATCAAAACATAATTGAGGTTCAGACATGTATGCGTGGAGCCCCAGACCGACATAATGAGATTAGTCACGAGGGAGCCTTCACCAAATTCAACTTCAATAACAAGAACATAAAGTGGGACCAAGTAAACCAAGTCCTAAACGATATAAGCTGGGAAGATAGACTAAGCAACACAGACCCCCAACTTATGCCTAGAACAGATTAACTCTGTGGCACTCGATGTATGCTCAAAGCTTATTCCTTTAAGAAAAGGAGGAGTAGATGTAAAATAGAAAGAGACAGGCGCTCCCTTTACAGGCGACGGAAAAGAATAACAGAGCAGCTAAAAGAGGCCAATATACGTATCTGTAATGTGTAGGGAGACACTGGTCAGAGAAATAGCAAACATCGAACTAAAGCTAAAGGAATCTTATAGGAGTCTAAAAGCCATAAATGAAATCGAAAGAAACCCAAAGTATTTCTTTTCTTATGCTAAATCAAAGTCGAGAACAACATCCAGTATTGGGCCCCTACTTAAACAAGATGGGCCCTACACAGATGACAGCAAGGAAATGAGTGAGCTACTCAAGTCCCAGAATGACTCAGTTTTTAGCAAGCCGCTAACCAGACTGAGAGTCGAAGATCTAAATGAATTTTTTATGAGAGCCACAGAATTTGGTAAACACAAGCCTATCTGATGTTATCCTGACGCCAAATGACTTCGAACAGGCGATAAATGATATGCCAATGCACTCTGCCCCAGGGCCAGACTCATGGAACTCCGTATTCATCAAGAACTGCAAGAAGCCCCAATCATGTGCTTTTACCATCCTATGGAGAGGGAGCATGGACACGGGGGTCGTCCCACAGTTACTAAAAACAACAGACATAGCCCCACTCCACAAAGGGGGCAGTAAAGCAACAGCAAAGAACTACAGATCGATAGCACTAACATTCCATATCATAAAAATCTTTGAAAGGGTCCTAAGAAGCAAGATCGCCACCCATCTAGAAACCCATCAGATACACAACCCAGGTCAACATGGGTTTAGAGCAGGTCGCTCCTGTCTGTCCCAACTACTGGATCACTACGACAAGGTCCTAGATGCACTAGAAAACAAAAAGAATGCAGAGGTAATATATACGGACTTTGCAAAAGCGTTCGACAAGTGTGACCATGGCGTAATAGCGCACAAAATGCGTGCTAAAGGAATAACAGGAAAAGTTGGTAGATGGATCTATAATTTCCTCACAAACAGAACACAAAGAGTAGTAGTCAACAGAGTAAAGTCTGAGGCGGCTACTGTGAAAAGCTCTTTTCCACAAGGCACAGTACTCCCATCTTGTTTCTCATCCTCACTTCTGACATAGACAAGGATGTCAGCCACAGCACCGTGTCTTCCTTTGCAGATGACACCCGAATCTGCATGACTGTGTCTTCCATTGCAGACACTGGAAGGCTCCAGGCAGACATCAACCAAATCTTTCAATGGGCTGCAGAAAACAATATGAAGTTCAATGATGATAAATTTCAATTACTCCGATATGTTAGGCCTGAGTGGTTGAGGGGAGAGGACGTGTGTGTTAAGTGAAGTCCTAGGCCTTCTATATCAGAACTGCTTATCTCACCCGACTGATAACTCATCATGCAACAAATATCGTTGGAGCGCAGCTGAATTGCTGCTGGAACTCTTATGTGTGAACTGTGACTAGTGATATACCTAGTGAAACACAAACATCTTGATTTGAAGTGGCTGTAGGAGGCTACACCTTCACTCCACCTCGCCTCTCTCCCCTCCTTCCTCGATTTGGAACTCAGCCATTCGCCTTATTTACTTATGG
>NC_069442.1:608473-755973 GCF_026875155.1 Cherax quadricarinatus
CAAATGAATCGCCCCCTAAACCACAAATGGTGAGTACAAATAGGTAAATTTACACACATGCACACACAACTACACACACACACACACACACACACACACACACACACACACACACACACACACCACACACACACACACACATAACAATCACATATCCCCACATAACTCACATATAACACGCACATAACAACTTAACATACATAATACACTATAGTATCCACATAGCACTTTAAAATCCACATAGCACATAAAATCCCCCATAACACAAGATAACACCCACATAACACACACACATAACAAAGAGTCAATAGGTATCACTGGACATCATAGCTCTCACAGAAACCAAGGAATGATAACAGATTGCCATTTTTCCAACAGGATATCAGATCCTGAGGAAAGATAGAGGGAACAGAGGGGGAGGAGGAGTGGCACTGCTCATCAACACCAACAAGTGTTGGACACAAACATACAATCGAGAAAAAAAGGTGAAGAGATGTTGAGCGAGCTAAATACCTAAAAGGCGATGGGGTAGGATAACATCTCTCCAGGGGTCCTGAGAGAGGGAGCAGAGGCGCTATGTGTACCCTAACAACATTATTAAGCACATCTATCGAAACAAGGCGACTACCGGAGGTTTGAAAGACAGCATATGTAGTCCCAATTTTTAAAAAAAGGAGACAAACATGAAGCATTAAACTACAGACCAGTGTCACTGACATGTATAGTATGCAAAGTCATGGAGAAAATTACCAGGAGAAGAGTTTTGGAACACCTAGAAAGGAACGGGAAATCCTGTGTCACAAACCTATTGGAGTTCTATGACAGAGTGACAGCAGTAAGACAAGAGAGAGAGGGGTGGGTAGATTGCATTTTCTTGGACTGTAAGAAGGCGTTTGACACAGTTCCACACAAGAGATTAGTGCAAAAGCTGGAGGATCAAGCAGGGATAACAGGGAAGGTGCTACAGTGGATCAAGGAATACCTTTCAGGAAGACAACAGCGAGTCATGGAACACGATGAGGTGTCAGAGTGGGCGCCTGTGACGAGTGGAGTTCCACAGGGGTCAGTCCTAGGACCGGTGCTGTTTCTGGTATTTGTGAACGACATGACGGAAGGAATAGACTCCGAGGTGTCCCTGTTTGCAGATGATGTGAAGCTGTTGTGAAGAATTCAATCGGGCGAGAACAAGGCAGAACTACAAAGCGATCTGGACAGGCTGCAGGTCTGGTCCAGCAATTGGCTCCTGGAGTTCAACCCCACCCAGTGCAAAGTCATGAAGATTGGGGAAGAGAAAAGAAGACCGCAGACGGAGTGCAGTCTAGGGGGTCAGAGCAGAGACTACAAGCCTCACTCAAGTAAAAAGATCTTGGGGTGAGTACATCAGGTACATCTGAGGCGCACATCAACCATGTAACTGCTGCAGCATGCGGGTGTCTAGTAAACCTAAGAATAGCATTCCGACGTCTCAATAAGGAATTGTTCAGGGTCCTGTACACCGCCTACGTTAGGCCTATATGGGAGTATGCAGCACCAATTCCGAACCCACACCTAGCCAAACAAGTAAGAAAATTAGAGAAAGTGCGCAGGTTTGCAACAAGACTAGTCCAGGAGCTAAGGGGCATGTTCTACGAAGAGAGGTTAAGGGAAATCGACCTGACGACAATGTGGAACGGGAGGTATTCAAGTTCAGTTGAAGGGAGGGGAAGGTAAGTCCGCTTGAAGGGAGGGGAAGGTAAGTCCGCTTGCTAGCAACACGAGTCATTCTCAAAGATCAAGATAGAAAATACTGCAATAAGTTCAGATAATACTCTAATATTTCCAGGTTAAAAGTGACAAAAGACTGATCAGAGGAGACTTTCTCCAGTAATAACATGGAAACATAAATATGGGAATTGACTATGTGGGAAGTGAATAAAGCGCCAAGAATGCTAGTAATCCCATCAGTCTTCACCAAGATTTATTATACAATTGTTAAAATCCAGAAACAGAGTAAAAAAAGTCGTTCTCGAGTAATGTAAGAAAATTTGTGATGTTACTGAAAATATTGAGAAAAATAGGAAAGTTTGCCCTTGTTACACTTAAAATAAATCAATAAATAACACAATAAAGTCGCGGTTTTTTTCAGCTTTCTTCTCACATTTACATTCTGTTTAAAATTATCTTCAATCCTGCAGGAAAAAAATATTTTTCTAAAAAAAATAATTTGATGAATTGGCAAAAAATAAAACGCAAATTGACAGACACACACACCGCTTAAAATTAATAAAAATTCCTTCCTGTTAGGATACACCATCATTTAAGGTGTGAAGCTGATCGAAAGAGGCATTCACTAGTTATTACATAGTAAATAATTTGCTTAATAAAATAAGCATATTTAAATTTACACAGCTCAAAGTGAACGACCAATTATATTTTGAAGAAAACTTAATAGGCAGTATACTGACCCTAAGATATCTAACCATTATATTCTGAAGTAAACTTAATAGGTAGTATACTGACCCTAAGATGTCTAACCATTATATTCTGAAGTAAACTTAATAGGTAGCATACTGACCCTAAGATGTCTACCCATTATATTCTGAAACTTAATAGGTAGTATACTGACCCTAAGATGTCTACCCATTATATTCTGCAGGAAACTTTATAGGCAGTATAATGACCCTAAGATGTCTACCCATTATATTTTGAAGAAAATTTAATAGGCAGTATACTGACCCTAAGATGTCTACCCATTATATTCTGAAGTAAACTTAATAGGTAGTATACTGACCCTAAGATGTCTACCCATTATATTCTGAAGTAAACTTAATAGGCAGTATACTGACTCTAAGATGTCTACCCATTATATTCTCAAGTCGTTCAGAAAAGGTAAATTTATATAATGGGAACAATATTTCCAATTATTTTATATTATTATTATAATCAAAAAGAAGCGCTAAGCCACAAGGGCTATACCTGGAGTTTACCTGGAGAGACTTTCGGGGGTCAACGCCCCCGCGGCCCGGTCTGTGACAAGGCCTCCTGGTGGATCAGAGCCTGATCAACCAGGCTGTTGCTGCTGGCTGCACGCAAACCAACGTACGAGCCACAGCCCGGCTGGTCAGGAACCGACTTTAGGTGCTTGTCCAGTGCCAGCTTGAAGACTGCCAGGGGTCTGTTGGTAATCCCCCTTATGTGTGCTGGGAGGCAGTTGAACAGTCTCGGGCCCCTGACACTTATTGTATGGTCTCTTAACGTGCTAGTGACACCCCTCCCTTTTCATTGGGGGGATGTTGCATCGTCTACCAAGTCTTTCGCTTTCGTAATGAGTGATTTTCGTGTGCAAGTTCGGTACTAGTCCTCTAGGATTTTCCAGGTGTATATAATCATGTATCTCTCCGCCTGCGTTCCAGGGAATACAGGTTCAGGAACCTCAAGCGCTCCCAGTAATTGAGGTGTTTTATCTCCGTTATGCGCGCCGTGAAGGTTCTCTGACATTTTCTAGGACAGAAATTTTCACCTGCCTTGAAAGGTGCTGTTAGTGTGCAGCAATATTCCAGCCTAGATAGAACAAGTGACCTGAGAGTGTCTTTCATGGGCTTGGCCTCCCTAGTTTTAAAGGGTTTTCCCCATTATCCATACTGTCATTTTTTCTAGCAGATGCGATTGTTTACAATTTTTATGGTCCTTGAAGGTGAGATCCTCCGCATGATCATTCCCAGGTTTTTGACGTTGGTGTTTCGCTCTATTTTGTGACCAGAATTTGTTTGTACTCGATAAAAGATTTAATTTCTCGTGTTTACCATATCTGAGTAATTGAAATTTCTCATCGTTGAACTTCATATTGTTTTCTGCAGCCCACTGAAAGATTCGGTGAGGGTCCGCCTGGGGGCCTTGCAGTGTCTGCAATGGAAGAAACTGTCATGCAGATTCGGGTGTCATCTGCAAAGGAAGACACGGTGCTGTGGCTGACACCCTTTTGTCTATGTCGGATATGAGGATGAGGAACAAGATGGGAGCGAGTACTGTGCCTTGTGGAACAGAGCTTTCACCGTAGCTCCCTTTCGGACTTTACTCTGTTGACGACTACTCTCTGGTGTTCTTTTAGTGAGAAAATTATAGATCCATCGCCCGATTTTTCCTGTTATTCCTTTAGCACGCATTTTGTGCGCTTATTACGCCATGGTCACACTTGTCGAAGGCTTTTGCAAAGTCTGTATATATTACATCTGCATTTTTTTTAAATCTTCTAGAGCATTTAGGACCTTGTCGTAGTGATCCAATAGTTGAGACAGACAGGAGCGACCTGTTCTAAACCCATGTTGCCCAGGGTTGTGTAACTGATGGGTTTCTAGGACCCTTTCAAAGATTTTTATGATATGGGATGTTAGTGCTATCGGTCTGTAGTTCTTTGCTGTTGCTTTACTGCCCCCTTTGTGGAGTGGGGCTATGTCTGTTGTTTTTAGTAACTGTGGGACGACCCCCGTGTCCTTGCTCCCTCTCCATAGGATGGAAAAGGCTCGTGATAGGGGCTTCTTGCAGTTCTTGATGAACACGGAGTTCCATGAGTCTGGCCCTGGGGCAGAGTGCATGGGCATGTCGTTTATCGCCTGTTCGAAGTCATTTGGCGTCAGGATAACATCGGATAGGCTTGTGTTAATCAAATTTTGTGGCTCTCTCATAAAAAATTCATTTTGATCTTCGACTCTCAGTCTGGTTAGCGGCTTGGGTAAAACTGAGTCATATTGGGACTTGAGTAGCTCACTCATTTCCTTGCTGTCAAACTGTGTAGGACCCATCTTGTTTAAGTAGGGGCCCAATACTGGATGTTGTTCTCGACTTTGATTTGGCATAGGAGAAGAAATACTTTGGGGTTTCTTTCTATTTCTTTATGGCTTTTTGTTCTTCCCCCGTTCCTGACTCCCAAAGATTCCTTTAGCTCGAGTTCGATGCTTGCTATTTCTCTGACCAGTGTTCTCCCTAAGCATTTCAGAAATATTGACCTCTTTTAGCCGCTCGTTATTCTTTTCCGTCGCCTGTAAAGGGAGCGCCTGTCTCTTTCTATTTTACATCTACTCCTCCTTTTTCTTAGAGGAATAAGCCTTGTGCCCTACATCGAGTGCCACCAAGTTAATCTGTTCTAGGCATACGTTGGGGTCTGTGTTGCTTAGTATATCTTCCCCGCTTATATCGGTTAGGACTTGGTTTACTTGGTCCCACTTTATGTTTTTGTTATTGAAGTTGAATTTGGTGAATGCTCCCTCGTGACTAGTTTTATTATGTCTGTCTGGGGGTCCACGCATACATGTCTGAACCTCAATTATGTTGTGATCTGAGTATATTGTTTTTGATATGGTGACATTTCTTATCAGATCATTTATTGTTAGTGAAGATGAGGTCTAGTGTATTCTCCAGTCTAGTAGGCTCTATTATTTTGCTGGTTTAAATTGAATTTTGTGCAGAGATTTAAAAGCTCGTGTGAGTGTGAGTTTTCATCACAGCTGCTCCTGGGGGTTATTACTGCAACAATATTATTTGCTATATTCCTCATTTTAGGTGCCTTAAGTTGAAATCCCCCAGGAGAAAGATGTTGGGGGCAGGGCTGGAAAATTTTCCCGACAGTGGTCAATTTTTAGCAGCTGTTCCTGGAATTGCTGGGATGTTGCATCCGGAGGCTTGTAGACTACCACAATGACTAGGTTTTGGTTATCGACCTTTACTGCTAAAAAATTCCACTACATCATTTGAGGCATTTAGCAGTTCTGTGCAAACAAGTGACTCTTGCAATGTACAGGCCAACCCCCCCCCTTTTTGCCTGTTCACTCTGTCACATCTGTATAGGTTGTAACCTGGGATCCATATTTTGTTGTCCAAGTGATCCTTTATGTGGGTCTCAGTGAAAGCCGCGAACATTGACTTTGCCTCTGCAAGCAGTCCACGGAAAGAAAGGTATTTTTTTTGTTTGTTGTTGGCTTTAGACCCTGTATATTTGCAAAGAAGAATGTTATCGGACTGGTGGTATTGTTGGTACTGGGGGGGGATTTTTTTTTCCCGGGATTAGTATCTGTATCTGTTGGTTTGGAGTGGAGGGGCCCTCGACTGTGGTTCCACTCCAGGAAGACTGGATTTTGGTGTACGATTTCTGCCATTTCCGCCAGTTTTTTTTCCTTCCTGGCACTAAAAAACCTCTCCTCTTGAGTGGCTGTGGCTACCCAGGTTTTTTTATGGCCTGGATGTTTTGTATCTTTTTTTTACCCTTTAGATGGGGTGCCTGGCAATTTAAGTTTAGCACGTCTTTCTGTACTGAAGAGGTACACATTTCAGGGTGAAAAAAAACTTACAGGGAAGGGGGTTTGCATTTTTTCCCGTTGTCATATGGGCATGGCATTTTCTAGGGTGGTCATAGTTGCACGTCCCGTCTGTTTTTCCAGATTTCCCAAGTCTGCAGATACCAAGTGCATAGTATGTGCACAGGGTTGGTTTCCGTTTGCTTGGGTTTCTGTGACTGTATACCCCGTGGGTGCATGTTTCCCTGTCTTATTTCCTATCCTCCTGAACACAACACTGGAGCTCCACCAGTGTTTATGTTATTATAATCCTCATTTTGCTAGTGGAGGTCCTTGTTTGCTATTTCCTGTGGTATTTCATAGTTGCAATAGTGGGTTTATCTTATCTTTGACTACCACTTTGTTTCCACTACGGCTACTGTCCCCTATGAGGTCATTTATTTGTATTCCTTCTGGTATAATCCCGACTACCTGGGACAAATCTCCGCTTCACCATTTACTGTCTTCCCAGGGACAGGCACTCTGCTTCACCATTACTGTCTCCCAGGACAGCACACCCCGCTTCACCATTACTGTCCCCAGGACAGCACTCCTGACATTCAGCATGAGTCTCCCAGGTCTGAAACTCCAGCTTCACCAGTACTGTTCCCAGGACAGCACTTTCAGCCCCAAATTTACTGACTACCAGACATCACCTCAGCTTACAGTTTCTGACTACATGGACAGTATCAAGGGCGTTACCATTCTGCCCAGACTTTTATATGTTCCCATCTTTGTAGAAAGCTTCCAGGTTGTCTATGAAAGCGCTTGTTGTTATCCTCTTTTAATACCCTTGTGATTTTTGTCACAGATTTCCTCATTGGGCATACCCAAACACACTTCCTGTTTTAATACTGGCTTGTAGCCTAAGTTTCTTGGATATCTGCACAAGGGTCGAGACACCAATTTCCACAAAAATTGTCAATTTTTCATGTGGAAGCCGTTTGTTTGATTGTTGCAGACTACATCAGCTTCATAATGATTTGTGTGGTGGATTTTACTGATAATTCTACTAGCAACCTCTTGATTACTCTATTTAATAACTCCTTAAATGAGCTCTGCTATTGTATTTTATTTCTAACTATTGGGCAGCTTACCGTGTATTCTGATTTATACTTTATTGTTTTGTGTTTGATAAGGGTGCCTACAACCACATCCGTTTACAGTTGGCTTTATTGTCCAACGAACTCCTTTGAAACCCGTCAAGGGTTCGCGACCATCAAGGGTTCGGGACAGTCGAGGGTTCGGGACCAGTCGATCTGTTCTGATCATGGGTCACTATTAAAACTATAGTCGGTGATTGATGTGATTTGGGCTAAACTTGAAGGTTCTTCTTGAATAAATTATCTTCCGAGTAATATGTGATTTGATTGATACAAAAAGTATAATTGCGTGTTGAGAGCCGGTGATTCTGGCAGCTACCTACAGTGGACGGAACGGTCGACGCCTCAAACCCTTGTTTATCAATCGCTGTATCTAGCTTTTCTAGTTTTTTTTCGTCTCCACCACAATAAATGCTATTTTATCACTATAGTTAACTGGTGAAATTTTGGAGGAAGGACGGCTTTTTTCTGTAGTAATAATTGCGTCTCGTTGTTGGTATATGCGACGCTGGGTTACTACATGTTTTATGAAATTCACAGTATACGGTTCTGGTATTTCAAGAAAAATGAAACTAATGAACAGTTCAATCCACTCACTAAGTACCATTATCTACTGGTTAGTTGCTCCTACAACACTGTATCTGCTATTAACTGGTAATCACTAGATTATATGCGAGTACCACTATAGCAGGCCAGAAAAGATTATTAAACAGCTGGACCACCGTGGTATGTTTCTGCGACTATCTTGGCACCTGCCTTATTGGCTTTATCAACTCACATTTTACTAATTCACCTGTTTTCAAATGGCCACTTTAGCCTTTATCATCTATATACTATGGGAAAGTCCACTGTAGTATAACTTTTTACACTATGTAAACATGTTATCAGGGAGACTTTCTTTCCTCTGACAAGAAAAGTCTATTTTATTATTTGCACACGGTACACAGGCCTTTCAATTCCCCTCTGCAGTAAACTCTGCTAGGTAGTGCACACTTATTTCATGTTTTGGATCAGTAGTATATATTGTGTTTCCGACCGAGATTGGTTCCAGGCGCTAGAGGATGTATCTTATAGGATTGATGCACAAATTATGTTCTAGCACGTAAGAGCGACCGTGAAAACACGAGAAAACCGGGAGCACAACGAGGCACGCAGCACTGCTCCACTGACGAGATGTCAAATCTCCACGACTATGGTGCTCTTCGCACCTACTCCTAGGTTGAGGGACTGATTACCTCATCTTCTGTACATAGTTCTACTGTCTTCAAGTTATGTTCTAGAATTTTTATTGATAAAGCCTGGATGGCGAAAACGTCTACAATAAGATACCCAGTTGTTGCACTTTGTGTCTCTTATCTCAAATCTGCTCCTACACATATGAATTCCATCTGGACTGTCATTTTTTTTTTTAAACTATTTTTGAGGTTTGAAATCCTGACATTGAGGGTTTTGAAGTTATGAGTCACTCCAGGATTCTGGTAATTGGTTCAATAATTTTGAACATTTGACTCGTGAACATATTATTTATTATTGAAATTTAGTCCTCTTTTTCTGTATATATGTGTTAAAATTTTGAAGTTACTTTGACTAGGCGTTTTTACGTTATCCGCATATAAAATTTAAAAGATGGAAGAAGAAAAACGAAATTTTCAGGTAAACTCTTTAAAAGTGTCCCATTAATTAAGGTGCCTTAACTTTCTCAACTCCAAATCTCGAGAATAACAAACTTGTATCCCATTTACGGAAGGTTTAAATTGTTCTATGAGAACAGTAGATGTTACTCCAGTGCTGAACATTCTTTCAATCTCTCTTGAAGAATGTGAACTCTGATAATTTACTGGGCTAGGTGGCTTAAGATGGAAGATTATCATCTTATATCTCTACCATTCTAGTGAAATTTTTCTTTAGTCAACAACATCAGTGCCATGTATTTATAATTCTTTTATGTTCGTCATAAACACGAATACCAGCGTGTGTGTTTCTGTATGTTGCTTGTTGTTGTGATTCAGAAAATGATCCTGAAAATGGTTGTTTGTAACGTGTTGATTGCGCGTTGTTGTTGGTGGGGAATGTTTCTTCTAATATTCAATAAAATAAAAGATGGTCAAAGTTTATTTCCTTGTTACTTCATCTGACTTTCTTTATTATACTCGATGCTGCTTTATGTGCTTTTGCTTGTTAGTAAACTGCTGTCTCGACGGTTTGAGCTGTTGGAATTCTCTTCTGAGTTTTATTTCCTTCTCAATATTGTCAGTGTTTTATATAGATCATTTCGCTGCATTTACGCTCTAAAAGTTATTCTTATGTCGATGTGATGAGTAGGTATCGTGATCGTAGTTAAACAAGGCATTAGTTTGTGAGGTATAGTACAGAATTATATGACTATATGCCAGGTATTTCGGACAGCTTAAAACTAAACTTATGATAACACTTATATGACAATATGAATAATAGTTTTTAATATGTGAGGTATTTAGTAATCAAAAAGAATATTATAATTAATTAATATTAATGATGAACCTATGACATAAATTGAAGAAATGATGGAGACAATATCAGATTAAAGAATTTTTAAGTGATTTAATTGTTGCTTGGATTACAAAAGGATAGGGATTTTTTAAAGTAGGCTTTGGTGACTCGGGAGTATTATAAAGAAAGTTCCTGATTGTAGGTCCGTTATTGCACATTGAGATTTTCCCAAGTTTTGAGTCGGATTCAAGGATATCATAGAGGTTTTTTTATGGTATTTCTCCTATGGACACATTCGATGTTTCCGATTTAGATTCACAGTAAACCATTCACAGATTCACGAGATTCGCTTCGGTAGACTTCGTTCCTGTACGGTCACAGACGTTCGGCGCTTCTCAAAACACAGTCTTCCGACGATCCCCGTTGGGGAGGGGAACCTTACCATCCCCACGAGGTCTCATTGTGTGAGGATAAAACCCAAGACTGCTGTCACCAACGACGCCAACGAAGCTTGAATTTGCATCCTCCTGAAGTCTTATCTGAGGAGTTAAAATTCTCAATACATTAATTTCTTGGAAAGAAGCTTTCCTCGTCAGCTTTCTTGATGAGGAAGTAGCCAGAAGGTACTATGCCTGCTGCACTGAAGATATTAGGGACGTCCATGCTTTACCTTCCCCACCTCACCTTTATTTGCTAGCCTTGATTGGCTAATCACGAACATGTTTACCGAGGTTATTAAGTCATCACTTGAAGACTGAACACCTGGGCCAAGATTGTCTCTGTTGTGAAGTGCCCCCAACGCTTCCTCGTTGCTCAGGTCACGTTTCTGGGGACGTCACCATGGACCAGAGCATTGTATGATGGGCCTTGGCCATCTTCTACTACCTTAGCTTATCTATCGTCAAATTGAAACAGAAACGTTTATCTCATGTAATACTGGTGGACATGCTACTCCTACAATCATTCAGATTGCTCCGACTTTGGCCATGTTGATGATCAGAAGATCTGTTCCACTGGTGGATTTGAAGGGCACGACTTTCGTTCCTGCACTCTATGATGCTCCTCCTATATCACTGTAAGAGTGACCACCATACTACTGGAGCCAAGTGTCCTGTTGTAAGAAGATCCTTACAAGAAACTAAAGAAAGACCTGTAGAAGGATCTACAGGAAGTTCTTCTACTTATGCTGCTTAACTAAGTTACAGTCGACCCACCACCAAGATTCTACAAGCCACTCTGCAGCCTCCACCACCCACAGCCTTCCTCTACCAGATGTTTGCAACAAAATTCTACTACTGCATGTTGTTTACACACATGCGAATTGCAGGAAACCCGGGTTGTTTACATATTATGAATGAAGTTCTTGCCCTCAACAATCTGCTACTATTCAAAGTTCTCTAATAGTCCTTCTTTCAGTGTATTTTGAAGTAATTCCCAACATCGCAGTTCGTGGCACAGATGAATTCAAGATATGCTGTCTGCAGTCGCCACCTGCTCTACTTCAAATCCAACCAATGAGAGAATCCACCTCCTCCTCCAGCCACCACACTGCCAGGAACCAAATCACAGGCCCTCGCTGCTTCCTCGTGCCTACCACCCCCTACCAAGAGAAAACTTCCTGACGCCAGCCGACCCTCTGCCAGAACCAAGAACGTAGTCGGCTTCCAAGACCACTGCAACTGTCCAATTAATTACGTACTTCGCCTGCTGCCTCTAACTCTCATGCTGCCTTCCACACCTTCTCGATACCTGGAGGTCACTTTCTAAACCACTCGTCAGTTCCCTGATGAACCTGGTTGACCAAGGTAATTCGTCTGCCTCTTAAGGATTGGATGCTTAAAGTTCACCTGTTACGCACACTCCACTACCACAACTGACGAATTAATTCGTGTAAAAGTGTAAAGGCCATCAAAGTGCAATATATGACATTTTTATTGTGGCAACGTTTCGTCTCAGGAGCTTTGTCAGCGTTACAAGCTCCTGGAGAGCGAATCGTTGCACAATAAAAATGTCACATTTGTTGCACTTGTGGCCTTTTACTTTACATAGTGTCCTGGGTAGACACGACTCACGTTTAGCTCGTCATAGCACAAGATCGAAGTTTTGTCTGTTCGTTCTGGACAATAAATTTTACAAGCTCCCGCCGACCATCATTGCCTTCGATGCCTTCTGACCTTCCGGACCTCTACTGCCACGCCTTCGCAATCCCCTCTTGAGAGCCAAATACCGACGTTCCTTTCATCCCTCTGCATTCTCCGCCTACTGTAATTCTGTACCACATGTTTATACACCGAAGGGTTGGGCCATTGCCTATTTTCTCCTTCCTCCTCTTACAATCCTTTTCCAGTATGTCATCTTTCCTCATTCTTTCTTCCTTCCATCGTACGACAGCTATGGTGCGTTCTGTTTGTTCGTTCGTACTCATATCTATGTTGTTTGATGCAACTCCCTTGAAAGAGTTTCAGGCCGGATTGATATTAGAGTTAGTGTTCCTATATATGTTAGCATGCCACAGTTGTATATGAGTGAATTTTTAGGTGTTGGGAAGATTGAATTAAGTAGGTTTTGGTTTAGAAGATTGATGGAGTTTGTTGTCTGCGAAGTCTGAGGATATTGTACGTGGTTTTTGCTGTAGGTAAGTAGTATTACGAATTTCTTTTCAAATAACACCATTTATTATGTATTGTTCTAAAAGTTATACTTGTGTACAGCAGTAAACTAAAAATACAGTCCACAAAATTTTAATCTACCAGAGTAACTGGTTTTGTTAATTTGTAATTATTAATTTAATTCAGGTGACCTTTTTGTGAGAGTGGTTTTGGAGTGGGCATCGGGCGTGTGGAACCGTTCTGGCATACTGTGGACTAAGTCCCCATTCCCTCGCTCAAATTACTGGCATGTAATAATTCAGGTTATACCCTATAAAACCTCATGCAGGTATTTTTCCTTATATAAATATAATTCATTATAAACCCTTTGTCCTATGAACTTGGGGAGATGTAAATTAGTGAAAATATATTTATTGATTTAGCTTGAAAGTAATGGATTGTTGGGTTCCAGAATAACGAAATTTGTATTAATTAATGGTGTTTGTGTGATATTATTGTCTGCACAATGAATTTAAATTTTGCAGGTCCAGGGGGGCTGGGTATTGTATTTCTTGTTACATTTGTAATATTAATGGATTTGTGTAATTATTATATAAATTAATTGCTAAGTCCAGTGAGGCTAGGATTGTAACTGTTATAATTGTTAATTTGCTAAGCCCAGTTAGAGGTAGATATGATAATTGTCTTCTTTCTGATTATGATAATAAAATTTATATATTAATTTGCTAAGCCAGGAAATATTTTGCTAGGATATTTGGTGCATATTGTAATAAATTATATCCAGTCTCATTATGTAATTTGTTACACCAGTATTCATTAATTGGATCTAATATATAAAAGAGCCATAAATGAAGGTAATGTAATTAATGCACAGGAGAAAATTGTGGGAAATTAAGTTTATAAAGGCACTCATTAAATGAAAATATAGGGTTATGTGACCAGAGTTTGATAATTAATTCCTGGAGTTAATGGCTGAAGAAACTGTGATAAGGATAATTTAGAATAATTTTTGAAGCTTAAATAATTGGTAAATTATATAATTTTATTACAAGAATTTGAAGATGATCTGCTGGGCATGTCCAGATGATAATTCAAGTGGATTATTTAATTAATCAATATTACGATGGAAAGAGAAAATAATATCAAAGTAAAAGGGAGGTTATTCAATTAAATTTAATATGTGTCCATATCACACTGTGTAAATCTTTTATGCACATAATGGGCCCTGAATTGGAATTTCATTACCAGAAAATTAATTTAAGACTCTTCTCAAAAGCCACTTAATCACCCTAGACTAAATACTCAATACTCAATATTTAACTTTACAATTGAAAAAAATATCCTAGTAAGTAAGTAAGTAAGTTTATTCAGGTATACACAAATACAGTTACATAGAATTATCATACATAGCAGCATATGTGTAGAGAACCTGGGATAACCCAAAAAAGTCAGATAGAGTGACTTATTTCCATTGGGGTCCTTCAAACACTCTTGGCTGCGGATGTGATGTTTAGAGATTCATAATTCATCCTATTATAAAAGGGTTGCAGCGGCAAATATCAAGGTGGTAGCAACAAAATAAAAGTTATCACGTCAAAATAAGGGGGAATAAGGGCTTAATAGGAGATGCCTAATTTAATAATGTGAAAGTCAAGCAATAGAGGGATTGCCTTTTTTTCCCAAGAATTGGTAATTGGGCTGTTTAGGGTGGAAAGATTAGAAGGAACTTTACAGAATGTATCAGATGTGTAGGTAATATAATGTAAAGGATTGTTATGCCATAATGAATAATTGCCTATTAATGCTACAATAATGATGATAATGATAATAATAATGTTGAAGACCCTGACACAACAGCTACTAATGTAAAAAAAAAATTTTTTTTATATTTTTATTTAAAAAACTCAGTATACACTGTTATGGTATTACAAAATTGATTTTTAAACATGAACCGTGAAACTTTTTGTTAAGACAACAATTATAGAACTAAACAGAGAACTATCGTAACATACCTTAAACACCAAATAAATATATAACTAAACCTGACAGTCTTATTCATATTGTGTATGACATTTTATCTACAAAGGATTGGTCATATAAACTAATGCATTTGCGCATCAATGGTGTGCTTATGGATATATAAAAATTGTATATACAAAAACAATAATCATAAAAACTAATAATTACACACTCACTAGTACTCTGGTTATATAAAATAACTATCAGAACCCACATGCTTTTGACCTTGAAACCTGGTGTTATTTTATTTTGGGTTCTGAGTGTATTTGAAAACGAAATCATAATATGCAAAATTGCCTTTTAATAATCATCATAAGACTTTTATAGATCTAGATGTCATGATTACATATGAGGAAAACACAAGGACACCAAATACCCTGGACCAACCCCTTGTATACAGTGATATTCGGTAAGGTGCTTATTGAACATCACTGACTATATGTCCATTATGATAAAAAAAATTACATGTGATACACCGGTGACAAGAAATACATTTCCACAACAGCTGCTGTCAAGGAACTTGAATGTCCAAAGATTACAATTAGGACATTATACATCTCAAAAAACCCCCCCCCCCCCAATCATCAAAAGTTTACAAACCATCACAAAGGTCTGCTTTTGACATTCCTCTTAAAGGGCAGTATAACGTGTACTTTTTTCGCGGTGATATCGCGAAGGCTTCGCTTACAAATGACTAAACAAAACCCTAAACGGGCATACCGGAAAGACCCAACATACATTCACCAGCCCCGGGCATAGTCGGGGAACCGGTTCAGCCTTGCAGAGGCTGGAACATAATATAATATATATTATATATAATATTATAAAATATTTATAATTTACTTTTTTTTTGTTTTTGTTTTTAATTTTTTTTTTTTTTTTACTTTTTTTTTTTTTCTTTTATTTATTTTTTTTTTTTTTATCTTATTAAAATAATTGCTTTTTTTCGTATTATCAGATGCATGACCATATTAGGATTTAATCCAAGATCACGTTTCCACACAACGCCACAACCATACAACACAGAGCGCACCGAACCATTCATAATACCTACACGTTCACTCCCTAAAACCCGCCCTCACCTGAAGTCCGAACCACCGTTTGGTGCTACCTCGGGGGGAGTCCTGCCCCCCGTTTGCCTACCCCACCCTAAGTTGCAGCCAACTTTGAACCGTTAAGACTTCGAAGGTTTGCAAGGAAAAAGATTATCCCAACTTCTACATATTATGAGTTTATTTCTGCAATACATTCTGTAGATACCTTGCCGCAATTGCCCTGATTCCTAAATGATCCTCGGGTTTCCCGCATTACCCACGATATATAAACGATACGATACGATACGGACTCACAGGTATAGTACCCACGAGGGGGCGAGGGGCAAGTGGGTGACAGTGAGAAGAATAGACGGTGAGAGGAATGCCTAGAGTCGAAGAGAAGATGAGTCAGGACTGACCCAATGCTAACCTGGAATAAACATTAACGAAGACTGTCAGAAAGGAAACCGGGGGGGACTCTGCGGGTGCCTAGATGCAGCTTGCTGAAGCACATCAAACTTGCAATGATGGTACGGTTCAGGGACAAGTTACTGCAAAGGCGACGCAAAACGGGGGCCCCCAACAATTCACATTCGCAAGCAATTAAGCCCGAAAGCACAAAAGACACAGCTTTCGGGCAATGGCACTTTTAAGTTATTTGGAATTTTTTAAGCAAAAGTCAGGTAATTTTTTGTATTGTGGTGTCGGTGCCGGATCATACAACGATGTAAAAGATGTACGCATTGTAAGGACCGGTTTTGAGAGTATCTGCTTAGTATGTAGTCCAGTAGTCATGATACGCTTCAGTCTGTCAAGTTGTTTTTCACTAAGTGTCTTCCAGTATTCGTTCATAGCTGGTGTGGTTGGTCGTGAGGTGGAGAGATTCACTGGTGGCAAAATTCGTCCACCTCACTCCCAACACCACAACGAATGCACGGATTCTGGATACGTTGATATTTTAGCTGCGTTTGTCTTGGCGATTAACGATCAGAGCGAGTTGGAAAAAAGATGAGAGTAGAGGAGCGGAAGGAGTGCTTTGTAGAGATGTAATTTAGGCTGGGACTGGGCCCCTGGCTCCTCTCTGTTTATATAACCTTGAGAGAGTGCAGTTCCTGCCGTGTGGGTCTCTTTGCAGTTATTGTGAGATTTTAGGTACAGTGTGTGGTTGTGGGTAACACCAAGGACAAATGTCGAGAAGGTGCGTGGGAAATGGGGGTACGGGAGGTGCTTGTTTTGAGTTCGACAGGTGTGGGGTACATCACGCCATTCTATGGAAGTAAAGTGATTTTTTGAATATTTGGGTTGGTGTTGAT
This sequence comes from Cherax quadricarinatus, assembly GCF_026875155.1. NCBI lineage: Eukaryota > Metazoa > Arthropoda > Malacostraca > Decapoda > Parastacidae > Cherax > Cherax quadricarinatus. Next base: position 625,326 of record NC_069442.1, read on the forward strand.
GCGCCATAATAATTCCCAGAGCGGTAATCATGTCGACCCTTACTCTGTGTAGGTTATGCGCGTGCAAGGAAAAACGAAAAGTTTTCATGTGTTGTGAGTTGCGTGATGTCGTTTCTGAGTAAGAAAGGGTAAGTGTGTATGGGTACAGAGGTTCAGGTAAATTCATTCGTGTAGGTATATATGGGTGGGAGAAGACAGGAAGTGCTTTGGGGTACACCCGCTTTCTAATGTGAATTAGTCGAATAATGATCTTCTGTACCGTATACGCTTCGTTCGGCCATCGAAAAAGTGAAATAATAATTTGACTCATTTAACAGTTAATTTAATTTCAACAGGACGTGCAAAGTTTGTTATTTTAATCCTTCTTGACCAGCGTCAAAATGCTTTATTACATCTATGGCGACATAGGGCGGAGGTTTCAGTTCTGGGCTTTATTGATAAGTTTCATAGTTCAGGTTTATATTTAAAACGTCTTGGGTAGATCGTTGTTGTCGGAAACCTAATTGTCTTTCAGTAAGCAAGTTATTTGTCTCTAGGTGGGTCCTGAGTCGCATATTTACAAGTCGTTCAAAGGTCTTACCCAAAATTTCAAGGAGGCTAATAGGTCCCATAGTTCTTGGGGGTCAGTTAAGTCTTTTCCAGGTTTTGGTATGAGACATACAGTTGCAGATTTAAAGAATGGGGGGAAATAGCCAGATGCAAGAGAGGCATTAAAGAGGTCAGTGATAGCGGAAGCAACAGAAAGTGGAAGGTGACGAAAAGGGCTGAATGTGATAGACCAGAAGCACCTGGAGCTTTTTTCGGAAGGTGTGTTAGTAAGGAGTGAACATCATTTACAGTAAAAGGAGAGTTTAGAGGATGTCGTGGAAGATAGGGTGTTTAGGTTTATGATTAGGGTCAGGATTGGTTAAATCTTCATGGTTGGATACCCATCTCTCTATGTCTAATGTGTGTGCTATGACAGCTTGGTCTGGTGGATGTGGGTGGAAGATGTTTTCCCATATGTCTTTGAAAATATGTAATTTAAAATTTATTTATTGTATTTATGTGTCAATTTGGATCAGGGTGCCTGAAGTTTACAAAAAAAGCGGGATTTGTACGCTGTAATCTGTTGTGTTACTATGATTGCAAATTCGGGCTGGCATAAAATTGAACTTACGATAATAACTAAGCCCCCTGGGTGAATTTATCTGTGTTGTAGAAACGTTATGTAACAGGGGTAACCTTTATAGCAAAAGTGAACGTATTACAAAGACGGTTAGGGTAATTGATTGTTGAATGCGTTGAATTTTAAGTATTCTGTTGATAGGTGTATTTAATAGTTTGTTAGATTCGGGTTTAGGCTTTTTTAACATTTTTGTGCTATATTGTGAGGGGGAAAAAATTTAAGATTTAGGAATATAATATAGGTTCAGATCCAAAATATTGTATTTGGTTTGGGTGATGTAAGTTGATTCTTTGTAAAAAGGGGAGCTTGGGCATTTATTAAACAGGTAGGGGTTTGATTTATATTTACAAGGTATGAATTCCCAGAAAATTTTTGGGCCTTGTCATGGCATTGAGTGTTTGCATTAGGGGGAAGAGGACAGGGAAGGTATCGATTTAAAAGAATGATTAATGCTTGTGTTATGGGTTTTGTTCTGTTGGGTTGGAAAGATGTTTGAAAGGTGGATGGGTGTGAATGTGTAAAGTGTTTACCATGTGTGAATATGAAATAAGGGGATAAGATTATGTTGTTAAAGGTTTTTGTAGGAATAGTGCCATTCAGTTTTGGAGTTGCGGCCTGTATAGAAGTGTTATCACTTCTGAACGGGACTCTTTGTGTTTAATAAGTCTGGTGGGTTAATTGTTGTTCATGCAAAATTATTTTTTTTGGATAGGGTGTTTAAAAAAGAGAGTAATTAAGGGCCATGGTTGGGCTGATGGGGGGAAATAGTACCGTATTTCGATATTTTGTGTCTTGTAAAACATTCTGTAGACAAATTTGTATCTATATTGGGGGTTGAAATTTGGTTTTTATTAATCAAGGGAAGGGGAAGAAAGGGGCCTCTGTGAGGGGGTTTAGTGATAGGGATCCATTGAGCATTAGGGTAAAGAGGGTTGATTCATTGTGCTGAACCCTTTTAAAAAAGCTGAATTTGGAAGTAGTGTTTTGTCATGTTTAAAAGATCAGATTGTGAGTCCCCAGGTAGATATTGGACGGTAACGGAGTTACAGATTGGCTTTGAGGCGGACAGGGCTGGGGGGAGAGAAGGACAGTATTTGTGGCATTGGGGAAAGAGAAGGGTTCTGAGTAATTGCTGAAGCATTTTGGAGGTTTTATGTAGAGGAGAAAAGAAGATTGGGAAGGACACTTCCCCGGAGGAAAAATGTAAAATTGGGTTTATTTCAAAAATATTAGTTTGGTTCCATTTGCGTATACATAGTTGGCTTCTGTTTCTCAAGGTATTTGATTGAGGTAAAATCGAGGGAGGTGGTTTAGCACCATAGGGACGATTTTAAAGTGGAGCAAGTTGGAACAGAAAAGTTTTGGTAAGTGGTGAAGATGTGGGACTTTTTGTGAGCTATGCAGTGATATATTAGGTTCAGATTTGGGCTTTAATAGCATCATATTCCTTATGGCCTGGAACCAAATGGCAGGGGTTGAGTATGTTTTGGGTGATAAGGTCATGATTAGACAAGTTGAGCTCTTAGAGCCCTTGCTTGTTATTCTATTATTACTGGGGTTTCTTCTGCGATACCTTTCGAATAGCATCACTGAAGTAAAAACATACTGTGTAGCAATGGAAAGTGTTGTTGTTCTCGGAGCTTTTGGGGTTAAGTGGTTGTTTGGAGGAGAGCGCAGTGTTGGTAAGCAGGGTGTTTTGTAAATGTCTTCTAATTTTGTCAAATTTGGTTACTTCTTAGTATTCTTGGATGGTTTCCACTGTTTGGTTTATCGTGGGTTCATGTAGTTGAATCTTTTCTACTTGCCATCACAAGTTTTGAGAGGCGATGTATTATTTTGAGAACGAAGAGACTCGGAGGACCGGTTGTCCGTGGCCCCAACGTTAGCAGGGTCAGAGATCTGTTCCTGTGTTGGATTTAATAGTGTCTAAGGATGTGATCGAGGGGTTGCACTTAAGTTTCCCGAATGGAATGACTGACAGGCTTTGGGGCTCTTGTACCTGTACAACTTTGTGTTTATAATGATTGCCAATGTCGGGCATGGTCATCATCTAGGCAGGGATGTAGATGTACGAAAAATAGTGGAGGTATCGGTGTAGGTAGTTGGTTTGTTCTGGAAACGGTGGTCTGTAACATGTAAGGGAATCGTTTTGTTCTTTCTGATGGCGAAAGAGTAACCTTCCGTTTGTGTGTTATTGGGGGCACAAACAAACTGGAGCAGGGGGTAATTGATAAAGTGAATGCGTGGGGGAAATTGTGGTGCTATGTCTGAAGCTATTGGTCATAGGTTGAGTGGGAGATTTAAGCTGCAATGAGGCGGGCTTTGCCGAACAGATCACCGCCGCTGAGAATAAGCTGCAGAGGCAGAATGGAAATGATATAGGATTTTGAGTGAAATATGGAAAATGATAGGAAGTGGTCAGATCCAGAGAGGCGGTCCTTGGGTGTGTAGTGATGTAAGCGTTATAGCCTGTTAGTGAAAAATTTCAGCCACGTGGGTGCCTGGCCTTGTTGTAAGACGTGGAAGTAAGGTCCGAGGTGTATAGATGTTTCTGTGTTACAATGGTATGAAGTTGCCTTCCACGCAAATTTGTGGAGTTGTCATGGAAGCTGTGTGTTTGCATGAGGTCGGCAAGTAGGTATACAGGGAGAGTGTTGATTAAAAGAAAGGTTAAATCATGAATGTTAATGTTTTGGTTGGGTCGGTAATGTCGTGTCAGGATGATGGGTCGTTGAATCGTGTAAATTTCACGCCATGCTGTGAGAATATGTTAAATGGAAGAGATAGATTCATGTTTAATGCGTACTTTAACAAGAATAGCTACGCCTTCAGTTTCCCGCAGGAGATTGGGGTTTATCCGAAGGGTTTTGACTCGTTGATCATCAGCACACACTGCTGTTTAATAACAAACTCTGGTTTTTTCTGATTCAACGAGGTCAGCAAGAATTTGTATTTGTTTTGGGGTTTTGCTCGTAGTTTAAATTTAATAAACCCAAGGGCCATGGATGGGGTTTACTTATGGGGGAATGTTTTTCCCATTTTGTTTGGTAACCCCATGTAGTACCATCCCCTGATCTATATTGGGTCGGTTTTGATTTCGGTTTCTGGGTTGGGAACGGGAAGGGAAGGGGAAGATGAGGGGGGTCTGGAGAGGAGGTGGGACAGATGTAGTGGAGATGAGAGGATAGTTGGAGCAGAGGGGAGGACGAGGGTTGATTCATTAAGTGCTGAACTTTAGACAACATGGGTTTTTTTTGGGGAAATCATATACTTTTGTTTCAAGTAGGGATCGAGACTTGGATAGGAGAACGAGAAGGACGAGTAGAGGAAGAAAATTTAGATCTTTTGGTGCCGGAGCCCCGGCTGGGGGGGAAAGGTGAGAAGGAAAAGGATTTTGGCATATGGGTGGGAAGGGGAAGGGTCTGCCTGAGTAGAAGCCTGAAAGGAGTTTCTGGAGTTTCTAGAGTGGAGAGAGAGGAGTTGGGAAAAAAAATTACCTTGGGGAAAAAAGAAATCAGGAGGGAAAATGAGGGGTCAAAATTGTTGGGGTTTCAAAGATCATTTAGCGTAGTTGGATAGTTGGCACTTTTAAATGCTTTATGACAGTTCAGCGTGAGCCAATGGTCCAAGAATTAGATTGTTTTTAGGATGAAAAAGGCCGGGGAAGGTTTGTTTGTGCAGCGCAGATGGAAGGATAAAATTGTAGAAGTGGTAGCAGGGGGAACATAAGGTTGGTTTGGGAAATGGATGAGGATGTTGTCCGTGTTTGTGAGCATGGAGTCAAGGGCTGGGTTTGGAAGGTTTTAAGGTTTGGGTTCTTTTTTCGAAAGGGAAAAAAATATTTTCCTTTCGAGAGGGGAGTTGAAAGAAGAGCAGAATGTGCCTGAAAGCATGCAAACATTTTGGGGGTTGGTACATTTTTGCCCTGTTGGCCTAAGAAGAACATTAGAACACACTTTTTTTGTTCAAGTGTTCTTAAATGTCCAAAATCAAGGGATTTTTAGCACTGATAATCAACATTGTTTGGTTTGAAACAATAATAGGTGGAAAAAGAAAGTAGTTAGCTGGCCCATGTTTTGAACAATTTATCAGCCCCTTGGGGTGGAACATTGATTTAAGGATATTTGAACGTTCAGGGGGAAAAGTTCCCCAACTGTGACTTGATTTTGGATGAAAAAGTCTGTCTTAATGTCTTTGTTCTGGTTGTATTCGGTTGCAGGAGAGTCAACAAAATTTTTTGCCAGACTGATCCCGGCCCTTTTGATAGGAGCCCAATCGATAGCAAAACCTGCCTGAAAGAGCTTTTCTCGGATTCCTTACTTGTACTAGGTCTGTTGACAGGATAAAATTAACCCTTCATCCGGTATGGTTTTGAAGATGTTTATCATTCGAGCCTGGGTAATATTGAAAAAGTGGGCATTGTCAATCGTATCCCTTTTCAGCTTTGGTATTTAACATCAACGCCATTGTCGGAAAAATGGGTCTCTGTGCAGTTGCCTTTGAGATAAAAGCACAGGTGGATATGCCGCTTGGGGAAACGTGAGTGGCTCTAAAGGGGCTTAAATGCTTTAAACTGACAGATTGTTTGTGTACCCGCCAAGATGAGGTTCCCCTGCGTTAATTACAAGGAAGCAGCCCCGGGCCCGGAACCCGACGAATACTCCACCGACGCAGGAAACAGGTCCCGCCCATCCAGAAAAAAGAAGAAAATTTTAGAGGAGAGAAAGGTGCTGGTGTCTCCAAACGTGTAGTCAAGCCGATCCATTGTGTGGGGGTCTTTAAAACCCCCCCAATGAAGAGGGCTTGACTGGGGCCCCCCCGAGGAGATTTCGGACAAAAAGAGCTAAACCCGTTTTCACACAAAAAAAAAATATTGGTTTAAAAAAAGCTGTCTAATTCTCCAGACGCCTTCACAACCGAAATGGGGAAGTGGATTGTCGAGTAAGCAAAGGATTACACAACACAGAGTGCAGAGGTTAGTGGTGGTGATGCTCTTACACATATATTAGCGGTTACAGCAACAGGTTGTGGTGGGAAGACTTCACCCAGCTGCAAGAGTGCTCAGAGGCCATCGGTCTGCCCTGGGGCAGGCAGCCTGCGACGAACCGAGTCTGGAGCCAAGATGAAGTGTCTCAGAAATCGCCAAATCAAGCAATGTCTTTTGAATCAAGAATCAATGCTATATTTCTCAACTAACACACCAAAAGCTGTTCTGCAAGTGGATCGCAAGCACAAGGCAGCCAATCAGGAGTAAGCAAGCATGCAGCCAATCAGGAGCAAGCAAGCATACAGCCAAACCGGGAGCAGGTAGTCTGCTCCATTGCGGTAGTAGCAGAGGAATGAGTCTGTTGTGCGTTATATAAAGAAAAATCAGCCACACGTACATTATTGCTCTTCATACCTAATTGATACTCCGTAACGTCTAATGTCTAAGGTTCGTAAGTTGAGAAGTTCCCCCACTATGAAAATCGAAAACCCGCCCCAACCTCGAACGAACTTTGTCCAAGGTATCACAAAAGTAGACTGCATGCAGGCAGTTTCTTCGAGACTGCAAGTAAGCAATACGCCTCCCTTACCCAAACCCTTCCTATTTAAGGACCGATTTTATGCTAAAACCCATGACAAATCTGTAGCCAATTCACGAACCTTTGTGGCAAACTTAAGTTTACAAAATCTGTCCATATTTCCCCCAATTATACAGATGAAAAACAGACAATCCCCGTACATTTTCCCTAGAAACAATGCTGACCATTTGCCCACCGAATCGTTGGATTTTCAACTTTAATTACAAAACGTATTAGCATGTCCTCCACTCGATTAATCCCCTGCGCTCACCATTTACGCATGTCGATCATTTACCGACCCACCCGGATGCCTTCTCACCGCCGCGCCCTGAGGAACCGCTTGCCTAACATTAGAGGGCCTTCACCCGTGGCCCCAAAGCCAGGAGACCTAAACCCCCACGGGAAAACATGGGTCATGACAACCGACCAGCTTAACCAAGCCCTCCCGAAACCCAAAACATAACGTAAGACCCTTCTATGCAGTTCCTGAATATCCACACATCTTCAAGGGTACACCTCAGACCACACCCCATTACTTTATATAACAAGTGTATTAACAATATGCTCCTCTGCTGCAAAGATGCATCCCCAGAACTAGCCCACGAGTCGATCTAAAGCCTTATTAACCACAATTCTGAGTCCCATCGGCCTCCCTCTCATCTGCCATGTACACGATACCACATATTCTATGTTTGCACCACGACTGACACCCTTACTTTTCGCTAAACCTTACCCCCACCATGTACCCACCTCCATTAATTTCGATTTTGCTTTATTGTTGCACATGCCTAGGACTCTGTCCCAAATAACTCAACAATCCATCCCACGTTCGCAGTCCTCTACGCTTTTAACAAAATCGTGGTATCATCTATGTACCCGACACACGCGCCTGCGTGGTCATGCTCCCGTCCACGCCTCAAATCCTCCATCCACCAGCTCAGAAAAGGGGTTTTGCTTACAAGCAAAAAGCAGCTGGGGAGAGGGGGCTCCTTGCCTCAAAACCCCTTCCTTACGGACCGGCTGCCCCAAATTTTACCATTTACCTGGAACGCGTATCATAGACGAGACATTAACAAGGTTTCAACCCATCTTACAATCTCCCTCCAAAAAACCTGCTTCAATAAAATATGCCTCAATTAATCTCTATCAACTCAGTCGTAAAGCATTTTGCCAGTCAAGCCGTGGTCACCCACCTTGACATTCCTCCAAAAATTACCAATACGTACATGCGTCCCTTCATGCTCCTACCTGGTTGGCCTCTAGTGTCCCTCGTGAGTAACCGACCCCCATAAACCTTTCCTCATTCTGTTTCCTAAAACTTTTGCTAAGATTTTATAGCCGAGCACATAAGAGATATAGCTCTATATGCACTAGAACCCTCCCCCCTTCCAGTTTGGGCACCATCACAGCTACCCCCGTCTTTCAGCGCATACCTAACCTCCTCCGTGAGCATGCAATTCAATACATCAACCAAAACAATGCTTTATACTTCCCCAATGGCCTATTAAAAATCATTAGAAAGCCATCTATACCTGGTGCCTTTCCTTTTTTACTCCATACTAAAAATCGCCTCCTCTACCTTCACTCGGAATTCTCCTTCTAGTACGTTCTATCCCTGTCACTTATAACTTTTCTGAAATCCCTCCCCACCAGGCCACACCGCCTGGACACCCCCCCCCCTATTCCCCGCCATAGCTTTTCCCCAAAACCATAGATCAGCTTTTTTTATAAACTCATGCTGTCCGTGGTGAGGAGTACTTGACCCGGGGCAGGTATACCACCCAAACCCGTGTGAATAATTCAATGCAAGAGGGACGTCGCCTTGTTGTCTGACCCTGTACTTGGCAAGACACAACGGAAGGTTTGTCGCCCCAGGAGCACTTCTTCCATATGCTCTGACTCGAACCAATTAAAACGTTCATTAGTGAATTTCTGCAAGTCGACTACGAAGATGTTCAATGTCGTCATACTATACTTCCACCGTCCACATAGTAAGCATTGAAGCTGCCCCTCCAAATAGGTTTTGGTAGCCCAATACCTCCACCTTGCTTCCTCTTTCCCGCTTCTTATATAACTCGCTTATTCGGTATGGCACGTGTTTCCCACCATTCCAACCAACAATCATCTGCCTCGCGTTTCCCAGAATGTTCCACCAATCCTGAAAAAGCGGACCATCCCCTTCCCCTCCAAGGCGCCTCATTCAGTTTCCAATCACCTGAATAAACCCGGATCATTCCATCCCAGTCCAAGTCGCTAGCACTGCCACGGTGATCGGAAAAACCCCAGATCAAGTGTCAGCACGGCCCCCCACTCGAATTCCTTGTGTTGCAATTAAATCCTATAACAGTCGGGCCGCTTGTAACCTCTGCGCACAAAGTATGTGCTTTCACCCCCCCACGCCCCTTCCCACTACATCATAAACCCCTACATCCCCAAGCAGATTTCTTAGGACAGGTAGAACGCACCCCGCCCCCCTTGGCTAAACATCCCATGGCGGATAATGCAATTCCAATCCCCACCAAGAACGAAATTGAAGGTAAACCCGGATGTGAGCGTTAAAAGGCCTCCCTACAAAAGTTTTTTTAACTTAAGAGTTACTGGCCGCTGGCAAATAAATCTGGATAAACAAACTCTAAACCCCCCCATTACCTCCACCTTTCCACCCTTCCATCTCCCCTCTCCCATCACAAGATGCTCCAAGGGCTTGACTTCCTTCACCGATATAGCCACTCCTCCCTTTAATTTTAAAGAATTACTCACATTACATTCGATAGCCTTTCAAACCGTAACTCTCTACAAATTCATAATTATGTTCTCTGCATAAAACATAACATCCACATCGTAACGAGCAAAACCACTCCATCCTCACTTTTTTAACTTCAGTCCTTAGCCATTGGCATTGGATTGTTACACACTTGAGTTTACAAAAAAGGTGGTTTACCTCTATGGGTTTTGGGTCTTTCCTGTTCCCCACCGCCACATTAGAGCCCATCTTTGTCATTCGGCTTCTCGAGACCCCCCTTCCCCCCCACATTCTACCTTATGCTGGGACCTTGAAACTATTCCCTTCTGTGACTGCTGCTCAGCCACTTTCGCCCATGATTTCTCCTGGGCACTGTCATGGTGTCAAGACTTCGTCCATATCCGACGCTTACCGCCGAACGTTTGCGGGAGACTGACATCCACATGCATCTCCTCGCTGGGACGAAGCCTCCTGGTGAACCTCACCACCACCTCATGCGTCAATACGAACGTGGTTTGTCCTGCATTCCATGTTAGGGGATTCCTCAGTCGTTAACTCACGACACGCCGTCGAAACAACAGGACATGTTCTGTTCCATTTCTAGAAGGTCATGTCTACACGTCTTCCGCAATTATCTGTGGCAAAACCTCAGGCCCCACAGAATCCACTGTAAGCGTGGCACGGTCGATGCACATCCATAGACGGGTTGGCACTAATTGTAGACTGCGTGTCCTCCTGTTGCATGCATCACTCCTAAGCTTGGAAACTTGCCCAGCTGAGGTACAGCTCAGTCACAAAGTCTCAGCCCGTAGGCCCACAGGAGACTGGATCCGGATGGCCTCAGTGACGGGGGGCACTGGGCAGCCATATGCTCAAAAGAGTTGCATTGTCTGCTAGTCTTCCTTTGGCCCACATATTGAACAAACACTGGGTTCATTTATTTCTCTGACGTACATGTGAGGGAATCGGATGGCGGTAGCGTTTCATCTTGATGGTGAAGGTGCCCTCCGGGATCCCTCGGTAGGGGCCCTCTCTCCACTCTCCCTGGTGCTGCATGCACCGTTCCGTATTCATCTGCCAAATAACATCCCGCAGATCGTACTCCTCCGCTCGAAGGCACATTTCTCACCTGACCAGGTGACAATACGGCGACACGTATGTAGACAACTTCCACCTGCGAATTCACTACCATTCTCCTTTCTTGAAAAGTTTCCACAAATTTGTTGTATGTAGAAGCCGGCATTCACGAATTTTATAAATATTCACTTGACATCCCATTCAAAGTACGCCCTATAATTCTTCATTGGGGATGCCGTAGAGGTCTCATATAATGCTTGGCATTCCATGTGTGCAATGTAGAAACACTGAGGGAGCCTTGTGTGAATGCAAACACAGACCGTGTTAACTTCCTGCTGTCGGTCCGCATCTTGTGACCTTGTCGGGTCTGTGAAAACTGCGCAGAAATGAGTTTGAATCAGGAGCTACTTCACAGCCTGTCCGCACGGCCCAATAGCGATGCGAACAATGCTAAAGTTAATGATTATGGTATAGTCGGAATATTACACTGCCTGACCACGGTATAGTATGAGTGCGGTTGTGCTCTGCACCCCTCTGCTTGTTCGTAGGCGAGCTTCCTTGTCAGTTACCTGGCTGCAGCGGTGTTGAAGTGGTGCTGTCACGCCTCTGTTAACCAACATAGGTGCAACTGTGAGTGTCAAGTGCGGTTGAGACGCAGGATAAATTACTGTAGGCATTGAGATACTTCAAGGAACCGATAACGCTAGTCTTATTGCCAAAGATCATCCAGGGAGGACATTTATGGCATTCAAGATTTGGACTTGTTGGTGTTAGCATTAAACGGATGCCAAAGAATATTCGTCAAACTGTATCTGCTATGGTTTTTGAATCGTTGTCACCAGGTTTCGGGACGTATGTCTTGCGTCACACCAGCTGTCAGTGTAAGATTGATAGATGTTTCTCCGGCATTATAGTGGATCAAGTTACGCAACGTTCCCTTTGAGGCGGACAAGGGCTGATTTTAAGGAAAGTTTTTGAGACTTAGGGACGGTGCATTATGCTCAACATTGGTTACGTGGGCGGAGGTGCCTATGCTGGTTATCAGAGGGTTTTTCAACTCAAAATGGACGTGAGGACCAATACCGTCATATGTGTATCTACAAGATTTCAGGACGAAGGTTAATGGTAATGTACCCAGGACAACGACGTACATGCGCCTATGTGGTGTGTATGATCACTAGCGGCGACCTGTGACAAGCGAAGACGTGTTGCCTGGACCTGTGGTTCGATGTCGCAGCCCCTGCTACAAAGGTGGCAGGTGAAAACAAACATCGGAGTGGAGGGGTGGTTGTTTTGTGGAGCGGATAGTGGGGGGATCGGGCACTGGACTGGCTGGTTGAGTTGGAGTCCCTACACCAGTGCCAGCTCTGGTAACGTCTCCTGTGGGTAGGTATGGAGGAGCAAGCAATTACAGGAGATGGTTCTCGAGATTGAGGAAGCATTGGTGGAGGTGTTGAAGACTTTGTCACACCATAGAGGGGCGTTACATTGGGCATGGTGTCATCGGAGAGCCGTCGATCCAGAAAGTCGGAGATAAATGATAATTTGGGACTCGTGATGGTGGTTTGGAGTCGTCCGTTGAATCATTAAACCATTCTCAGGTAGAGGGTGGAGGTTCATCGAGAGGCAACATTACTGATCAAGTTTGTGTAACATGACGGTTCACGAAAAAGAGGGCGGCTTGTCAGATTCGATGACGTCCTTAGCCATGCACAAAGGCCTGGGAAAAGATGAGGTGAAGTGTCGAAGGTAGTGGTTGGCTTGTAGGTGGTTGGTAGCCATGATAGGAGGCACCGGGAAGAAGGGGGGGGGGAATAAGGAAAAGAGAGCACTTGAAGGTTGTCAAAACTTAAATTCAAGCTCTGGCGTTGTAAGAGTGTGAGAGGAGGAAGCAGGGGCTGGAAATTTAATTGGCCTTAGGTGTATGTCTGTAAATGTTAATGGTTATGTAGCAGTATGAAGAGAGATTGGTTTCGTAATTTCCTGATCAAAATCTAGAGTGGATGTTGTGTTCCTGTGGAGCACAATTTTAAAGAGGGGTAGGGTGTTGGAGGTGGCCAGGATTTTGGAGTGTTACCCTGCCTCGCCCAATCTAAAGGTGGTGTGGGAATTTAATAAGGGAGACGAAGGCCGTTTGTTTTGCAGAGAAGGGGGAGGTGGGGAGGGGGGTGGGGGGGGTTTTTGGGGGGTTGCGTGGGATGGGTGGTGGATGGGTTAAGCGTTGTGTCTTTGTGTGTGTGTATGCGCCTGGCAAAAATAACTTCAAGGTAAAGAATGATTTGTGTGTGAGGATCTTGTTGTTTTTCTTAAGTGCACGGCCAGAGGTAGCAATTGTTGTTGGGGATTGAAATAGTGTAATTCAGGGTGGCTGGATGTGGAACCAAAAGGGGCTGGATATGTCTGTGGCTCTTGGGAGATTTTTTAAGGGATGTTAGGTTAGTGATGCCTTCGGGGGGGGGCTGTGTGTGGGAGACTGGAATATACGGTTTTTTGTTAGGAGTGGAAATGTGCGGAGACTAGATAGAGTGTACTTCTAGGGAGTGGATGTGAAATCTTTCCAGTACTGTGGAGGCTACAATGTCAGTTCTTAGGGCAGTGGGTGGTGGAGGTTGGCGTGGGGGGACGGCTCGCGGACATATATAGAAGTTATTGGAAATTAAATATAAGTGTATTAGGTGATGAGGAGGATTGGAGGGGTTTTTCAGTCCTATGGAGGGAGCCTTAGTGTGGAAGAAAGGGATTGGATGACTTTGTGACGGGTTGGGATAGTGTTTCATAAGGGCAAAAGGTTTAGAAAGTTTTTATGTGAGAGAAGGAAAAACGTATTATAATTTAAATATGGTACTGCGCTATCTATTTAGGGATAGGTTAAGAGGTTGCTTGGGCGGGTGGGGGTAGGTGTGGGAATAAAAAAAAATTTTCCTAAGGATGAAATAGCTGAAATAAGGGGAGGTTGAGGGTGTTGCAAAAAGAAAGGTTTCAAGCTGTAGGGTGGAGGCAGGGGTTGGAAAGAGGTGCTTAGGGGCGACAAGCCATTCGCAGTGTGTTTTGCGGCATCAAAAAGCAAAGGCAGGCGGGTGCAGCTTTCCCATGTTTAGAGGTAACGGAGATGGTTGGGAATTATAGAGCAGGGCAGGAGATACAAACCTCCAAGGGAGATGTGTGCGTTATGCAGAGGTTGGTACGAGAAGTACATGGAACAGTGGGGGGGGTGGGTGATGTGGCGTTTTGGACAAGGTGCCTTGTAATATGTGACTTGTTATTAGGAATAGTGAATAGAACGCTTTAGGTGGGACTATTACGGCAGAGGAAATAGAGAATGCGTTATGGGGTATGAGGAAGGGGAAGTGCCGGGTATTGGACGGTCTCCCAGTAGAATTTTATTGACAACATTGGTCGTTAATAAGGGGATTTTTTAGTTAGGTTATTATTTAATCGTATGAAGGAGAAGGGTACGTTGGGGGAGAAGCAGGTAACAGCAATTGTAGTGTTGGTCCTGAAGGTCAAGGGGCAGCCACCCTTCGGAAACCGAGGCCATATCATGCTGTGTGCAGGTCTAATAAGGTGGTCGCATAAATTTTAGGTATAGGGTTCAAATGTATGTTGTGGGAAGGCGTCGTGTCAAAAATCTCAGTTTGGGTTGCGGAAGCGTCGATGATTGAAGGATATGGGGATACTGAGAAGTTTTATGGGAAGCTAAGGAGTGGGGGTGAAGGGGCGGCTTTGTTGGTCTAGATTGGCAGGGAGCATATGATAGAGTGAAATGGGGGAGCTTTGCAGGTATTATACTTAGGAGACAGGGTTTTTGGGGTGGGAATTAATCGAGTGGGGTAAATACACTATACAAGGGGGCGAAAAATGAGGATACAGATTAATGGGTGTATGGGGGGGATATTGCAATGGGAAGGGCCTTAGCGGGATGCCCATGTCCCAAATTTTTTTGGGTGTTTCCGGCCCCTTTTATAAAAGGGTTGACGCAGCTTTGTAAGCCATTGAGGGAAGGTGGGGGGGGGGGAGGGCCTCCGGGTTTTAAAATTGGTACGTTGCGACACCACTGTTTCATTGTAAAGGGATCCCAATGGGAGTGTTGGACGAGGTTTGTGCAATTATTTGGAAGTGCCAGGGTATGCAGGTAAATAGTGCGAAGTCAAGGTCAGGGGGGTTGGGTTCTTGGGTGGGGGGTGTGGGGGGGAGTGTAATGTTGTTAAAGAAGGGGCGATGTTTTTAAAAGATTTGTGGTATTATTTATAAGGTGAATGGTGGGCGCGGGAGGAATCGGATAGGTTATTTTGGGAAAAGGACGTGGGGCGTCTAGGTGTTCTGAGACCCCGCACCTAACTTTATACAGCGAGGGAAGTGTAAACTTTTTGATAGCAAGATTTGGCTGTTGCAGCTGTGTCCCCCAAATTTCAGGGACAGCGATTGGGGTTTTTTAAAACGGGTGTACAATTTTTGTGGGGTTCACGTTTTGGTTGGGTTTCGGAGGGAAGTTGTAAATGTTACCCGTAAGTCAGGGGGGGGTTGGGGTTGTGGATTTTAGAGGGGGGTAAATTTTGGTGTTTTTTTAAATGGGAAGTTTTAAACCCGGGCGGGGTGAAGGTGGGTTGTTTCGGAATGGGGATTGCTTCTTTTGGGGGTTGAGGGGTTTAAGGAACAGAAAGGTTGTAAAGGGGGGGTGTGGTACTTGGGGGGGGAGGGTGGTTTTTGTTATTTTTTTGTAAGCATGGGGTATTGGTTTTATTTTAGTTGGTAAATGGGGCGTGGGGAGTTTGTTTTGCGGGTTGCTTTAGTCAGAACGGGGTTTTTGAGGGGGGGGGTTTGGGGATCTTTGGGGGGGATTTTTCATGTAGTTTTTTTTAATGTGGGGGTTAGGGGGAAGAGGGGATGGGGTGGGGGGGGGGTTCTTTTTGCGGTTTAAGTCTATGGGTTTTGGGGGGTAAAGAGATTTTAGGGAAAAAGGGGGGGGATGGGGGGAAGGGGTTAGGAGGGAGGGTTTTTGGGGTAAAATTTTATGAAATGTGGTGAAGGTTTTTATGGGGGGGAGGGGGGTCAGGTTTCAAAGGGGGTTTTTGGGCTCTTTGGGGGGGGTTCCGTAAAAGTGTTGTTAATGGGGTGGGGGGGGTTTTTTTATTGGTTTTGGGGATCAGGGGGTCAAGGGTTCCCCCCTTTGGGGGGGGTTGAAATTTTTGAATGTGGGTTAATGGTTTTTTTTTATTAATTTTTATGGATCCAGTTTGTAAACAAGGTTTTTATTTTAGTAATTTTCGTGAGTTTTTTTAGTTTTTTTATGTTTTTTTTTTTTTTTTTTTTAAAATTTTTTTTTTTTTTTTTTTTACGTGCTGGGTTTTTGCACGAGAGTTTCTTAAATACTGTTTTGCTTTGTTATACAGTGATTTTGTTAATGTGATTTTGTGAAATTTTGTGTACGTGTGTGTGTGTGTGTGGTGTGTGTGTGTGTTGTGTGTTGTGTGTGGGGGTGTTTGTGTGTGTGGTGTGGGGTTTTGGTGGTGTGTGTGTGTGTGTGTGTGGGTGTGGGTGGTGTGGTGGGTGTGTGTGTGTGGGTGTGGGGGGGTTTTGGGGTTGTGTGTGTGTGTTGGGTGTTTTGTGTTGTGTGGGGGGTGGTGTTTTGTGGGTGTGTGTGTGGGGTGTGTGGTGGGGGGTGTGTGTGTGTGGGTGTGTGTGTGTGTGTGTGGGTGTGTGTGTGTGGGTTGTGTTTTGGGTGTGTGTGTGTGTGTGTGGGTGTGGGTGTGTGTGTGTGGGGTGTGTTGTGGGGTGTGTGTTTTGGGGTGTTGTGTTGGGTGTTGTGTGTGTGTGTGTGGGTGTGGGGTGGGGTTGGGGTGGTGTGTGGGGTGTGGGTGTGTGTGTGGGTGTGTGTGTGTGTGGGGTGGGGTGTGTGGGGGGGTGTGTTGTGTGTTGTGTGGGGTGTGGGGTGTGGGGGGTGGGGGTTTGTGTGTGGGTGTGGGTTGTGTGTATATATTTATATTTATATCCCCTTTCTTTGATTGACCCTTTGTCGTGGGTCGAGTTATGTAATACTTTATTATGTTGATCGTTTTTTTCTAAACTTTATATTAGGGTCGTACCTGATCCGGTTTTGTTCAATGTAAGTTTTGTTGTTAAGTTTTAATCTTTTTGGGTTTTATACGAATATTTTTGGGTTTATGTTTTTTTTTCGTATTTTGGGGTATATGTAAAGCTGTATTGTTAGGATACATATGTAGTGTTTGAAAGTTTAGATGTTGGTTTTGGTTTTTTTTTAAATGCGAGGTGGGTTTTAAAGGACATAATTTTGTATTTTTTTTCATGTATTGGCCTTGTCAGATGTCATGTTATTGTAAAATTTTTATATATGCAAGGTTTTGCATTAAGAATGTATATATGTCTTTCATAACCTGTGCAGTTTTTTTTTTTTGTTATGTTCTTGCCGTAAGTTCTTGTTTTATGTTTTTGGGAGCAAAATTTGCCAGCTATGGTTTTCAATAGTTTGTCAGTTAATTTGATTGAATCCTTCTGTTTCTTTTTTTTATTTTAAACTGTTTTGTTTTAAAAAAAATATAAAAAAAAATTATGGTATAGCTGATTAGCCTTGCCCTGGTACTGTAGAAATTAGGGATAAAAGGATTAAAATTACAAAAATTTAATGTACGAACGTATGTAAACGTCGTCCTGGACAATGAAAACAACGTATCAATGCGTTATAGTAGGTGACTCCCACAAAAATTTTCTTGTAGGGGTTAGTGAAGTACTGAAAAGGGTTTAAAAGTGGTGTAGAAGGCGCCTCTTGTGTAATGGTGACTCAAAGGGGGCCCAAAAAGTCTTTTAATAGGGGGTGATTTTTTGCTTCATTTGTAAAAAGGGTATGGGAAAAAAATGTGATGTTTCTCTTCTAAAAAAAAAAGAGGAGGCCCCGTAATATATGATAAATTCTCTCACTAATAATTAATAAAAAATGGAACAATAAATATTTGTTTTTGTTATAATCTAAAAAATTTTTGTTTTTTCTAATATAGGATTTGGTCTTGCTTGCTGAAGTTTAAATGCTTCCCCACTAGGCTTAGTGTTCCCCCCTTACAATGAGGGAAAAATTTTTAAAAACAAGAAGCATGGGAAACTTAAGTCTTGAATGGGGGATTGGGTGAGAGTATCTTTGGGCGTGGGGTACTTATGGGGATTTTAAATATGTGGGGATGAGGGGGAAAGGGGGGGTTAGGAGGTGAAAAGGGGGGTTTTAGCGGTTACGTTTTAAAAAAATTGTGCCCTAACAGAGAAATTTAGGGGGGAAAGGGGGGGAGCGGGCTTTCTGAGGGAAAAAAACTTACGTTAAAATTTTTAAATTTGAAATCGGGGGGCAAGGTGGGTGGTAAATGCTTCTGTAGGGGGTATGTCAGGGGTAGAAAGGGGTGCCCCCTTCGGGTTCACGTTGCAAAGAATGTGCGCCCGTAGTTGGGATAATGTAACGTGCGAATGTGATGAACTGTGCGTATGGGATGTGTAACGGCACATGCAAAATTTGGCTGTCTGCGCCTGGGGTGCTCCTTGTACGGTTGTGATTAAGGATTGGGTTTACCTTCATTGTGGCAATGTTTGGATTGTTAAACACTAGTGTGTATCTAAAAGGGTTGAAGTGTCAATGTGTAAGTTGGTATGTTTTCCTTTTTCGTTTAAAATTTGTTATTAAAAGTCTGTGCTTTGGGGTGGGGGGGGCAATTATGTATAAAAAAGTCTAAATCATTTAAAGGTAAAAACCCAAATTTTTTGGGGTTGTATTCGTGTGTTTTGAAAGTAATATTTCCCTGTGTTTTCTTATTAAAGTCTTGTGATTTTTGGTTTGTCCCGTCCCTCCATGTTGAATTTTTTCCTCCGTGACATGGTCAGATATTTCCCAAATTGGGAAATTAATGTCTGAGTATCAGAATGGTGGGGGTTAGTTTTCAATCTGTGTGTGGGGGGGGGGATGATGGGTCCCTGTGTGTGTGAGGGGGGGGGAGGGTTTTTTGGGGGGGGAGGGAGGGTGGGGCACCTGTGTTGTGTGAGTGGGGGGGATGATGGGTACCCGTGTTTGTGGTGTGGGAGGGATGATGGGTCCGTGTTGTGTGAGTGTGGGAGGGATGATGGGCACCTGTGTTGTGTGAGTGGGGGGGGGGATGTGGGTCACCTGTGTTGTGTGAGTGGGGGGGGGGATGATGGGTCACCTGTGTTGTGTGGAGTGGGGGGAGGGATGATGGGTCACCTGTGTTGTGTGAGTGGGGGGAGGGATGATGGGTCATCTGTGTTGTGTGAGTGGGGGGAGGGATGATGGGTCTCTGTGTTGTGTGAGTGGGGGGAGGGATGATGGGTCACCTGTGTTGTGTGAGTGGTGGGGAGGGATGATGGGTCACCTGTGTTGTGTGAGTGGGGGGAGGGATGATGGGTCACCTGTGTTGTGTGAGTGTGGGAGGGATGATGGGTCACCTGTGTTGTGTGAGTGGGGGGAGGGATGATGGGTCACCTGTGTTGTGTGAGTGGGGGGAGGGATGATGGGTCACCTGTGTTGTGTGAGTGTGGGAGGGATGATGGGTCACCTGTGTTGTGTGAGTGTGGGAGGGATGATGGGTCACCTGTGTTGTGTGAGTGGGGAGAGGGATGATGGGTCACCTGTGTTGTGTGAGTGTGGGAGGGATGATGGGTCACCTGTGTTGTGTGAGTGGGGGGAGGGATGATGGGTCACCTGTGTTGTGTGAGTGGGGAGAGGGATGATGGGTCACCTGTGTTGTGTGAGTGTGGGGAGGGATGATGGGTCACCTGTGTTGTGTGAGTGGGGGGAGGGATGATGGGTCACCTGTGTTGTAGCACAGGTTTCTTAATAATGCATTTGTAGGTCTTGTGTAATTTGTTGGGAGTTGTATTATGGGTGATTGTCATTAAGCTTGGTACATTATTATTGTGTTGAGGTTGTAATTTATTATTATACCTTTATTCCTTCTTGAATTGTGGTATGTTTTAAAAACTTGTATATAGTATAGTGTCAGGTGTTGCCTGGATTATGTGTTTATATATTGTGTTATTGATGTTGTCCTTGTTCGTCATTTTTTAATTTTAAGTAGCAGGGGAATGTAGAATGTATTCATTGGTGGGGGGGGGGGGAGTGTAAGCAATAATGAGTAGGCTCCACTATATCTATGAACCTTGTTACTTGTGAAACAACGTACGAAGAAGCAGTCTGTAGGTTGTGTTAAGTTTATTTTAATGTCTTTATTCAGTAGATTGTGTAGTGAATGTTTATTGGTCATCACCAGTGTCAAGGTTACATATTGATATATGTACCTATATATATTTGTGACGTTTTAAATAAAATAAAAAAAAAAATTAGCTAATTTGACACTTACGTAAATGGCTGTTGATCCCAACTGAGGCAATGTACGTACTTTAATTAGAGCCACTTTAGCCTTTGACATTACAAGAGAAATAGAATTACCACAGTGAATATAAGTGACTGCTCCATATGCCAATTTTAAAGCATCGCAAAAAAATATGTAATATATTATCACCATCTTGGCTTACTACATTACGTGGGAATTCCAACAATGGTATTTTTTTACATAATCACCTATTAATTCTTCCCACTTTTAATAAATTCATTAGGTAGGGCTTCGTCCCAAGCACACTTAAAGCTCTCAGAACAGAAATCCCTTTACCCCCAATCTTACGGAGTACCCTACTCAACCAACCCCTGACGCTACCCATCCCCTCACAAAAATATACAACATGAAACGCCGACTCCTCACCTTCACATATTCCACACCCCCCCCCCCCCTCAATCACACGTCTATCCCTCAGAACCGTACCGACGGCAAAATTCCGTGCAGAAACCGATACATTACGTCACGTGCTCGTGGTTGTAACCTCATCCTACTTAACCTATTCCATACACTTCCCCATGTATACATGGGGAAAATTCCCTCTACAGGCGCCACAACCCTCCCCACCAACAATCGACACATCGCACCTATTTTGACCTTCCCCGGATCTCGAGCCCACGCCATAGCCCTCAAAACAGTTTCACACTCCCGCAACTCCACTCCCGAATACATTCGTTTCAATCTTTCATGGATCCTGACCATACCCCCCTCCCCACCCACACCTTCCCTTACCACCTCCCTTTTAATAAAGACACATTTGACCCTCCTCTTTAAGTCCAGCAAACCCAACCCTCCCTGCCGCACAGGTAACATTACCACATCCCTTTTAAGCCAATCACATCCCGAGCCCCACAAAAATTTAAAAACCCTCCTAAGTATGTCTGCTATCGCCGTCAGTGTTAATGGGAACACGGCCGCCACGTGCCATACCTTACTATACAATAAGACATAAATGACAATGGCACGCTGTACAAGGGTCAAATGATAAGGCCTCAATGCACCCAATCGCCCCTGAATCCTATCCACCAACCTAATCGAGTTTTCCCTGCGTGCTACATCCAGATCGTCTGCATAGATGAGACCACAAATTTTTAACAAATTCACCCGCCTCCCCACCACTGAACTACCCCACTCAACCCTCCCAGCCCAAGCTCCTAACCCCATGACCATGGACTTTTCTGAATTCACTTTCATACCAGTTGCATCCGAGAACAATTGCACTACCCCATCCAACGTATCCATTGACATCCCCTCCCTAACCAGAACAGTAGTGTCATCAACATACCCTATTAAGACTGGCCAAACCCTCCCAACTCTACTCCCTTCACCCCCCTATTCCACATATGCTTCTCCATCATCCTATAAAAGGGGTCCTGTATGCATGCAAATAAAAGTTGTGACATAGGGCACCCCTGTCGAAGTCCCCTTTCCATTACAATCTTCCTGCTCACTCTCCCATAAATCTGTACCCTCGCCATTGCACTACCCATCCCACGATTTCTTCCCCAAACCCCTGTCCCCTGAGGATGGCTCTCAATGCCTCTCGTTCCACTCTGTCATATGCGCCCTGCCAGTCTAAAGCCACCAAACCCCCCTACCCCCTCTTTTGCTTCCACGAAATCCCTTAGGAACCCATGTCCCTCCACCATAGACCTCCCTGGCAACCCAAACTGAGTTCTCGATACTACTCTATACACTACACATTGAAACCGATTCCCCAAAATTTTGGCAAACAGCTTATAATCTGTGCATAACAACGGTAGTCCCTAAGTGTATGTTGCCCCTTACCCTTCGGTACCAATACTACTACAGCTGTTGCTTGCTTCTCTCCCAACTCTCCCCTCTCCTTCATTAAATTTAATAACCTAACCAAAAAACCCCTCATTAGCTCCCAATGCTGTGGATAAAACTCTGCCGGGAGTCCATCGATTCCCGGAGCTTTACCCTTACGCATTTCACTTAAAGCCTTCCATGTTTCTCCCTCAGTTATTTCCCCTCTCAACGCTTCCCTATCACTGTTTCCCAACAGACATACACATTCTCACACACCTGTTTTAAAACCCAGCTCCTACCCCATCCCCTTCCCAAATTTACTTTCATACCATCGTCCGCAAACACTCCCATTCTGTCTGTGGTGTGTATAACATGACCCACCCTATACCCAACTACCGACTCATGAACCTCCAACCATGAAATAGCTGTTGCCTGCTGCCGTTGCTTTTGCCTACGCAATACACACGACGAAGGCTTATCACCCCATAACACCTCTTCCACACCTGCCATTACCCTCACCGCTTGGAACCTCTCATCTTGGAGCTCGTGCAGCCTCCCCTTAAGTACCAGTATATCATCCATAGGATAAATACCCGCCACCCCCCCCCTCTCGCATAACAACCCCGTAACCTGTCCTCCAAATAGTTGGCCAGCCCATATTTTAAAGAATTAATTCGTTTCCCTTCTCTCACGTAATATTGCCTAATTAGTTCTTTAGCCACACCATCCCACCATGGCAATATAAACACAAATGCAGTATAATGTGATCCTTTATTGACTACGTTTCGCCCACACAGTGGGCTTTTTCAAGCCCACTGTGTGGGCGAAACGTAGTCAATAAAGGATCACATTATACTGCATTTGTGTTTATATTGCCATTGTGTCGGTATTTTATACCATTTATTTCCACCATCCCACCATGTTACCACATCCTCCACCCCATGTACCTCCACACTTAACCCCTCCCACAATTTTGTAAATCCCTCCAACCCCTCCTAATCTCTTAACACACGGGTATTTAACTTCCAATAACCCTTAGAGATACCCGCCAGTGACTCCCATCCCACCTCTGCCACGACCGCCCTGTGATCCGAATAAGCTACCTCTATTGTGCAGAAAAACTTGACCAAAACCCCTTGAGAAATGTACAACCTATCTAACCTAGCCGCATAACCTCTCCTCACGAAAGTGTGCTCTACCTCCCACACTCCCCCTCCAACTGCATCCCTCAACTGAATATCCCTCAAGAGGTCCCGTAAGGCTGCCGACATGTGCCCTGCCACTTTTGGTTACACATCAGCCCTCCTGATAACACAGTTCCAGTCCCCACCAATGATGGCCACCGCAGGTAAACCACATAAGAAGAAAACTAGGTCATCACATACAAATTCCTGCTTTACTTTCACATCGTTCTCAGCAGGTGCATACACACTAACAAAGGTTACCCTCTGCCCCATCCACCACCCATCCACACGCAACCCCCTCCCCCCTCTCCCCCTCACTTCTTATCAACACAAACGGGCTCGCCTCCCTGATCAATATACCCACACAACTTTCAAACGTGCAGATGGCAGAGTCATGACTTGAAACCGCCACTTCCACCTCTCTTCCTTCCTTGAAATTGTGTTTTTTGCAGGAGCACTACATCCACTCTTTAAATTTTCACCAGAAACATTCGAAACCATTCCCTCTTCACACTATTACACAGTCCATTTACGTTCACAGTCATACAACTAAGGCCTCTTTTTATTTTTCCCAAACCCTTCCTCCTCTCCCTTTATTCATCCCAGGGCCCCCTGCCCCAGAGCCCGCAGAGGGCTTCACACCATCAACCCCCCCCCTTTCTTGCGATGTCTTTTACCTGACTACCTAGACAGTACTCGTCCTTCCTCCCAGATCTCTGCGCCGGCGTCAGAACATCATGTGAGTCTGACGCCGCCGCTCTCTTCCTCGTGATTCCCTCCACTTCCATGTTGTCTTCTGAGGTTCCCTCATGATGAAACTCAACCTCCACCACGCCCCGTTCCACGGCACACGGCGACATCTCACGCTTACTGCTTGGCCCGTCATCCCTGCTATGGTTTTTATCATCAAATTCCTCCACAGGCAATGCCCTACCTCTCACCAGCTCAGGAACAACATCCTCTGCAGGCGGCGTCAATGTCCTCAACACTCCTGAAGCTCTGAGTAGCAGCCCAGCCACCGTGGAGAGAAGACGTCGTCGTTCCTGCTCTTCACCTGAGCAACTCTGAACACTGTTGCTCGAGATTTTTCTTGAGTTATCCTGAGTAATTCTTCACCAGAGCTGAGAGGAAACTTGCTTGCAGTCACTTCGAGCCCCATCCCATCAAGAGGGTAAGGCGGTGACTTGCTTGCTTGCTCACCCCTCTCATCCCCCTCCCCCATCCTCCCTCACCCAAACATCACACTGGCCCAACACTTTTAAATACTACATTACATTGCTATCCTTCTGACTTTCCTATTTCTTCTTTATCGGCAACGTCGCTTTGGCGAGTTAACACAAGGCATTTTGACCATCCGGTAGCCCGTGTGGGTTTTTTAAAATCCGGCCGATCTTTGCCTTGGGCCCTTTCCCCTCACTACTCGAGGGTAGGTATCTTGGGGGCTGACCTTCTAAGCAGCTAAAATAGGATGTAAATTTAACTTTAAAGGGAAAAGAGTTTTTTTTTAAAACTCCTTGCCAATGTTCCTTTCCTAGACTCTGGCGAGGTAGTGAAAATTTACGTATTGATGGAATAAAAATGTCTGAAAAAATTCTAGCATTTTTTTTGCTCAAACTCAACTGTTCTTCCATGGATTTTTTTTAAAACCCACCTGGACAGTACTTTCCTTTTCGGAAGAAGATTTTACTTCAACTCTAAGCATATTCCCTTAAAAAACTGAAGCTTTGTGTTACCCCAGTTGACCTGGACTATCAAGCTCAGAGGATGTGTTTAGGGCCAGAATCAACAGTTTTATAAAACATGCATGTGAATGAAATTTTTGGAACTTAATACAGGAATTCTAAATTTAGGCTGTAGAAGCACAAAAATTCTCTAATCCTAAAACAACAAGGAAACCTTAAATTAATATTTGAGACACCTGAGGAGGCCAAATTTGTGTGTCAAAATGGTTTTAAAATTTTTTTGGCACCAATGTACACCTGACCAAATCTCCTTGAACGATTTGTCAGTGTGAACAAGTTTTAATGTTTTCCTTTGGTCATAACCCAAAAAATGAGTACTCAAGGCAATTTGTAGCATTTGCTCGGCCACATTTTTCGAGATTGAAAAAATTAAATACACCCAAATGTGTCCTCTGCAAGGAAAACATCTGCTGTTTGCATTTGTCCAAAAGGGAAAAAGGGAAATCAGAAAATTTAACCCAAAAACTGTCCACTTTCAAAAAGCCACTCCCCAGGCACCCCAACGTGCCCCAAATTTCCCCTTCCCCTCTGCCTGATCAAGTAGACTCTCGGGTCTCTACCAATGGTTCCAATGTTTGGAATTTGCCCCTCTTGGAGCCCCCCAATCTAACCCTCACCTACAACATACACAAACGCAACAACAATTTCAGTCTCACTTGTCTCAGGTATCCACAGCCGGGGATTGACGAGAGCACAACTAATGTATATAGGCCCAAGACATAGAAGGGGACATTCAACTCTGCCTAGGTTTTAAATGACTGTTAAGGCTAATGGGATCACTCCCATCACTATCCCAGAAAATGTAAAGGGCTTTTTAAGACCCACCTTATAACAAGAAGTTGTACCCTACTACTCTAAAAATAAGCCAAAGTCTCCCTGGCCCAGGGATCGCCCACCTGCTCCCCGGGTTGAAACTCCCCTCAACCCCGGATAATCAACACCTGAACATAACAATGCCCCCGAAATTGGTGCCCCCTCCCCCAAAGAATGACCGTTGAACAGGAACTTTCCCAGGGGACTCACCTTGCCTACCAATTTTTCCTTGGAGCCCCCACAGCCCCCTTAGCCCACGAGCCTCTGCTTCTGTAATGGGAATACTACCCCAGTTTTTGATGAGACTAACAAAATTTTAATGAATCCCTTTTTAAAATTACTACCTCTATGAAGATGATGGCATTTTAATACACAAGCACTCCCAGAAGTTCCCCCCTCCCCCTTTACGGTCCAGCAGGGATAGTGTGGATACCCCAACATGACACTACTTCAGGTGTTTTAGCCCATCACGAGGGGTGCAAGAAATAAGGGGATTACAATTTTCCAACTTAATGTTCAACATTTTTTTTAAAACCGTTACTTCTTAGGTTGAATACATAATTACAATCCCATTTTAACTTTTTTAAAAAAGACGCTGCAAGTTGATCAACAATTAAAATTTCGTGGTTTCTGTACTGTGGAGAAATCGAGAGGACCCTTTGTGGTGTAGCCATCTTATTTAAAATTTGGCTATACATTTAAAAATATTTATGTTTTATGAAAATAACATTCTTGCAATAGAAATGACAACGTCTCATGGGCAACTAGTGATAGGAACTGGTATTTTCCCCCCCAGACAACAAATATAGAGTCAAATTCCCCTAAAGGTATTAAGCAGAAATATTCAACATTCTTGTGTCCCAATGTCATTAACAAAAAAAGACCAACATCTACGGCACAAAGGGGGCCAGATAGACTCTTCGCTTTATTACCGATACCAGGAGGAGAGTTAAAAAGCAGATTTTTCACATACAACAAATATTTCTGCCCTAAGTTACGCCCCGACACTCAAAAAAGAAAAAAAATCTATTCAATGCAAGAAATATAAAATGCCAATAGAGAACATCCATAAGTAGTAAATACCCCGGATTGTATAATCAAAACTCCTCCTCACAGGACTCAAAAATGACTCTCCCCCGGGGTCCTCGTTTTATACAAAAGATGATTACCATCGACCCAGATATTTAGCAAACCCCCCTAAGAAGAAGATTTGGGGAGCACCAAAACCCCTTATGTATACTAAAAAAATCATCGCCCCCAAATTTGGGAGACTTTATATAACAATCTAATGTAAAATTTATGCTATTTTCATGGCTGGACCCACCTGAAGAAGCCATTGTCACGAATTCTAAAATCCAGAAAATTATTGCCCTTTATTTTCGCATAATATCCTTTTTGCAACCCCCAAAAAAAAAAAAAAAAAAAAAAATCAACTTTTTAATTACACCCAATTTAGATAATGTACTTATATTCTGTTTATTCTATGTGACTCTGATGGGTTAGTCTTATACCCCTTAAAGAATATCTTTCATTTCACATACTTTTTTAAATACACCAAAAGGGGTTGGGGCCCCTTACCTTTTATACCTACCTCTCTCCCCCCCCCACCCTTTTTAAAATTTCTATCCTTACCCTCCTTTTTCCTTATCCATCTCACCAAAGCTCTGGGCGGGTACCGAATACCGAATACCTGAAGCTCTTCCTCGAGAGCCTGTCCCTCCTCCTGCACTTGCTTTCTCCCATTTTTTCTCCTGCATAGAAAACAGTTCCTGTTATGTCACAGCTTCCCTCACACACGCCAGTCTCCTCTATGGGATCCTCAACCACTTCACTCCACAAGCGCCCAAGCCCTTGCTTTCGTGTGGGGCTCTCAACAACAGCTACCACACTGGTAACTGGTGCTTCACCAATTTGTGCAGGCGCCCTCCTCAGCTTCACACACGCTGCCGCCATATGGTCGTATGCCCCACATAACCTGCACGTACGTCTCTGTCCAGCGTACGAAACCATAACTTGCGTCCTGAATCCTCCAACACGACGTATGACGGTATGGGATGTCTCAAAGTCATCTTCAGGGAAAAGGTTCCCTCCAGACGGCCCATGTAAGCACCAGCCGACCACTTGCTCTGTTGTGCCAGATGTACGGTCCCATATGCCTCGAAAACACTCCTGATATCAGCCTCATCTGCCTCAAATGGGACATTACGAATCTTAACCCACGTAAAGTGGCGAGATACGTCGATCAAACGCACCTTCACAGATGGAGTAGCTTCAAGACTCACGTCTTGGAATCTCGTCACCAAAGACTCGTACACGCACGTGGAATTCAGCTTGACGAAGATTCTGTATGCCCCATTCAGGACAACACCATACACCTCATCGTCCTGGATACCATACGTCTCCCTAATGATGGTCGGGAGTAACACCTGCGCTGAAGAGGGTGAAATACCGATGGTATTTACGCGCCTCCTCACACTCAGCACCATGTTGGTACAAGGTAGCTCGCCTGAAAACAGCAGAGGGGTGCAGAGCACAACCGCACTCTACAGTGGTCAGGCAACGAATCAATTAGCTAATTATGTAAGATGTGCCATGGAAGGACATGGAGGCGGATTAAGGGTGGTAGAGGTGGAAGTCCATTGTGCTGGCTCCCAGGACTCAGATATGGAAACTGAAGGAGCTACAAGGAAAAGGGCAGCAGCGTCAGATTCGGACGATGTTCTGACGCCGGCGCAAAGGCCAGGAAAAAAGACATGGGGTTATGGTGCTCAGAGTGACTCTACGAGAGGGCTACAACAGAAGGGGAAGGGGATGGTTGGGAAGGAGGGTGGAGTATGTGGCAAAGGCAAAGCCCAGGGAAATGGTTTGAAAGGGAAGAGTCATGACATGAGGTGGGGAGGGAAACCTTAAGCCAGCCTCAGGTGTGTAACAATAAATATTAATGGTCTGTGTGATGGTGTTAAACGTGAGTGCTTCAGGATGTTTTTGAATAGGTGCAAGATTGACGTAGCTTTTGTGCAGGAGCACAATTTTAAGCTTGGTCATGAATTAGAGGTGCCTGGGTATCAGGCTTATATGTTGCCGTCTGAGCGCTTAAAAGGAGGAGTGGGTGTGTTGATCAGGGAGGCGGGCCCGTTTGTATTGCATAGGAAAGAGGGCGGGGGAGGGGGGAGAGTATTACGTGTTGAAGGATGATGGATGGGAGAGAGAGTGGCGTTTGTGTGTGTGTATGCCCCAGCAGAAAGTGACGTGAAAGTGAAGGTGGATTTTGTGCGGGAGGAGCTCGTGTACTACCTACGCACGTTACCGTCGGTGGCGATTGTGGGGGGGGATTGGAATTGTGTAGTTCAGAGGGCAGACGTGGAACCCAGAGGAGCGGGATATTTTTCCTCGGTCTTGGGAGGCCTGCTTAGAGACCTTCAGTTAAGTGATGCTTTCAGGGGAGGTCTGTGGGAGGTGGAACATACGTTTATAAGAATGGGATATGCGGCTCGTTTGGACAGGTTATATTTATCTCAGAGGGTTTTGGTAGAATCTTTTAAAACTATTGAGATGGTGTCTTCCGATCATAGGGCGGTATTAGTGGAAGTGGGGTGGGATGCTTTGGCTCATAGGCAGGGAAGTTATTGGAAACTGAACACGATGGTTTTGAGGGATAGGGAGGGATTGGAAGGTTTTGCAGTATTTTGGGAACAGCTCTGGGCAGACAGAAGGACTGAGGAGGATGTGGTAGGATGGTGGGATAGTGTGGCTAAGGTAAGAATACGTCAATTTTATGTGAGGGAGGGTAAACGCATTAATCAATTGCGGTATGGTTTGTCAAATTATTTAGAATCTAGATTACGGGATTGTTACGAGGGGGGGGGCTGTGGCCGGGGTGTACCCAGTGGAGGATATACACATGTTGAAGGCAGGATAAGGGATTTGCAAGAAGAACGTTTTGCAGCGGTACGTATACAGGCGGGGTTGGACGAAGTACTATGGGCGGACAAGCCATCGCTTGTGTGCTGCGAGGACAGAAGGTACGACAGCGAACGACTACAATACCGGGATTGCAAGTCATTTCTTTGGTGGGGGGGTTTAGAGAGGGACAGGTATTACGGGAAACCACGGGGATGAGTGCATATGCAGATAGATAGTTTGAGGAATATGGGAAAAGTAGTGGGGTAGATGGAGAGGTTCTTGGGCAGGTATGTGAGTATGTGCCATGCAAACTGGGAGGAGTGATCAGGAGGCACTGGGTGGGGTCATTGAGGAGGAGGAAATATGAAGAGCCCTTATGGACATGAGGAAGGGAAAGGCACCCGGGATCGATGGTTTACCAAGCGAATTTTATGTACAGCACTGGGGTCTGCTTAGGGGTTTCCTAGTAGAGTTAATGAATACCATGAAGGAAGGAGGTAAGATGGGAGAATCACAGGCAACGGCGGTGGTGGTGTTGGTCCCGAAGGGTAAACAGCAGAGTACCCTTCGGGATTACCGAAACATTTCGTTGCTTTGTGCTGATTATAAATTGTTCGCGAAAATTCTTGGGAATCGGCTTAAATGTGTTGTGGGGAGGGTCGTTTTTGAGTCTCAGTTTGGGTTGCCTGGTAGGTCAATGGGCGAGGGCCACGGGATCATAAAGGGGTTCCTGGAGGACATGGAAAGGGGAAGAGGGGCGTTGGTGGCGTTGGATTGGCAAGGGGCTTATGACAGGGTGGAAAGAAAGGCTTTGAGGGATATTCTCCTACGACAGGGGTTTGGCGAAGAAATAGTGGGGTGGGTGGATACGTTGTACTCAAACATGAAGGTAAGGGTGCAAATCAATGGGTGTGTGGGGGAGGGAGTCACCATGGAGCGGGGTCTTCGGCAGGGATGTCCATTATCACAACTTTTGTTTGCATGTGTTCAGGATCCCTTTTATAGGATGGTGGAGGATCGTCTAAGGACAGGGGAGGGGGATGGTGAGCAGAAGCCTTGGCCTGGTTTGGTAGGCTATGTTGATAATACAACTATTTTGGTGAGTGAGGAGACACGGTTAGGACTTTTGGAGGAAGTTGTACACAAGTTTGGGAGAGCTACTGGGATGAAGGTAAATCTGGAAAAGTCAATGATAATGGGGCTGGGAGAGTGGGCAGGGAGATTAGATTGGGGATGTGATGTTGTGCAGCGGAGAACCAGGAGTCTGAAAATCTGTGGTGTAGTTTATGAGGCTGACCTGAGTGCTGCAAGGATTAGCAATTCGAATAGGATGGTGGAACAGGTGCAGCGACGTTTGGGAATGCTGCGACCTCACCATTTAACCCTTAGGCAATGTGCAATCGTCATCAATGTATTACTGTATAGTAAAGTCTGGTTTGTTTCGGCAGTGATGCCGTTAACAGGAACAGCGATCACGAGTATTCTTAGAATGGTGTTCAAATTTTTGTGGGGCTCAGGGTGCAACTGGTTGCGAAGGGAGGTAGTGACATTGCCGGTATGTAAGGGAGGGTTAGGTTTGTTGGACTTGAGAAAGCGCGTGAAATGTGTTTTTATTAAGAGGGAAGTGATAAGTGCAGGTGCATGGAGGGGGGGGGCAGCTAGATAAGGTACATGCTCACCTGAGGAAAATGGTAGGGGGGGCGGAAAAAAGGGAAGTGAAACAGTGTTACGTGCTTTATTTTTAGCCGGGGAACCCGGGGAAAAGAAAAGGGTGGGAATTTTATGTAAATTTTTGAGAGAATGTGTGGCCCTTTTGAAGGATCTCCCCCATTATGCATGGAGTAATAGGCAAAGTTTTAGAAAATTTAAGGGAACCCCTAGGCCCGTGAGGTTATGTACTTTCCTGCAGGGGATTTTGCCATCGGGAGCGATGCCCGAGATAGGGGGGTTTTATCTAGGGGGGGGGTGGGGGAGATGCGTGGGGAAGAGAGGGCAATCAGTTGTCTTTTTTTTGTGAAGGTTTGGATGCATCAAATTCAATTAAAATTCAAATTTATTCTCTAAAGGATTAAAATGTGAGTTTACAGAAATTTGGTTATTGTTTGGTTTAATTAGTAAAATTGTATTACAGAGTGTACATAGAACGCTTAGCAGGCTAGGGCTTTTGGGGCATACTTAGTTTATTCTTAATTAAAAATTAAAAATTTTTAAAGGGGTTTGGGTTTTAGGCAAAGTGACAAAAATACTAGTTTGTGATTTAGAAATGTGAATGTTTTTGTTTTGGCACAGGACATAGTTTCAGTTTTGGGATATCACGGGATTCATTTTTTTAAAGACTAAATTTAAATTTTCTGTTTTGGCAAAGAGTGAGTGAGTGTAAGGGGGAACCACCAGGTTATTTGTTTTTTTTTGTTGACAGGGTGTTCGGGGGGAGATAAGATTTTTTTTAAATGGTAGTTTTAAAGGGTGATAATGGGTCGCAGCTGAGTTCTCGGTAGGGTATCCAATTTTGGGGCCCTTTTTGACATACATTAAATTTTTTTAAAAGGGGTTTAGTCAGACACGGGGAATGTCGTAGAGATGTTTGTGTCTGGTGTTTTTGCCTGGGGGTTCTGTCACACTATAAAGAAAGTTTTTTGGGTAAAGGGTTGTATTGGGATTTTAAGGTCCTGTAGATGTGATTGCACAGTAGAATTTGGGGAAATGTACTAAACGGGGAGCAAAGTTTAGATTATAAAGTGGGGGGGGGTGTGTTGCCGGGATGGATTTGTGATTATTCTTACTCAGCTTTTGTTGGGTTTATTTTTTTTTTCTTTAGGTGTTTGCTGCAGTTGATCCCAAGCACAAATAGCTAGGGAGGTATGGATAAAAAAAGTAGTGGTTAGTGTAAAAAGGGCATTTTGCGGCCGTAGTTCGATTTTGGGAAAGGGGACCCCAACCTTTTTGGATACTTTTTGGCTATATGCTGGATTTGGGGTGCTGAAATTCAGGTTTTGTCAAGGTATGGGCCTGGGAAATTTTTTCCCCCATTATTTCGGGTAATTAAGTTTTGTAATTTAATGTTAATTTGTGCATTCCCCGCTCTGCCCCCAAACATAATATAGTATTTTTGTCAGTGTTAAGCTAAGTTTTTTTGGGCTGTCATCCAAGTCGAATTTTAAACCTTCCTCATTCAAAGGTGTTGAGGGGGGGCAAGTTTAGGGTGAAGAGACATAGTGTGTCATCACAAAGAGAATGGGTTTCAGTTTTGGGGATATTTTTGGAGGTCATTGAGTATATGAAAGAGCAGGGGACCAAGGACATTTCCCTGGGAACTCCAGTATGAAGTGGCCTGTTCTGATGCTGGTTTTTAAGGTGACGTACTGAAACCATTGTAAGAAGTTTTTAAATAAGCAAGACATGGCCCTTATCCATGTGATCAAGTTTTGGAGAAAGGTGTCGTGGTCTACTTTTCCCAAAAGCTTTTTTTAGGCAAAAAAATTCCTAGGGGATATTCCTTATTTTCCAATGCTGTGTAAAGAAAAATCTAGCTTTTTTGTTTGCATCATTATGTTTTTTTTTTCCTGATTCCTAATTTTTTTGACCGTTATAAATGAATCAGTCCCCCTGTGCACGAGTTTCTCAAAGATTTTGGATGAAAGGGTAAGTTGAATTTTGGGCCTATAGTTGTTTAAGTCTGTAGGGTCACCACCTTTATGTTTGGTTTTAACCCTTGATCTTAGTATTTGGGGAAGGGCTAGTCTCTATTGATGTTAAAAAGAAATGAAAAGCTGCGAAAGGACATGGGCCACTTTGTACAGAAATGGGGGAATGAGACAGATTCCCCGATTTTTTTTAAGTGATTTTCCGGGGCTCAGTTGGTCAAGATAGAAGGAATTGGGAAAAAATTTTCCCTTAGGTAGCCCCCCGAGGGGCATTGGTATGTGGATTTTACTGGCAAATTTAACCCATTTTTTGAGAAGAAGTTTTATCTTGTTAGCTGTTCATGGGAGTAGTGGTGTTTCATTAGGTTTAGTTAGGACAATTTTTTGGGTTTTTCTATTTTGGGGTCCCTAGAATCGAAGAGTGTTTTCCAGGTTTTTTTTATTTCCTCAAAGTGCGTGAATCTATGGAGTAGTAAAAGTTGTTTGGTTTTTTTTATCATTTGGTGAAGCATGAATATTTTTAAAGAGTATTTTTGTTTATTAAGCCCTTTCTATATTGCTTTTCATTTTGGGTTTTTCTTGTCAAGGTTTTCAAATGGTGCTGGTTAGCCAGGGGCAACCAACCCCGTTTGTCTGTGATTTTTTTTTTTTATAGGACAATTTTTGTTGTAATTTAACAATTTGTTAAGAAAAATGTCTGTCCAGTCACAATCCATTGGCCCTTGGAGAATTCTGTAGGCCAATCAAACTCTGGGGTCAGCTGTAAAATTTTTACTGAGGTTTCTCAGGGAGTCTAAATGGATTTTTGTTGTATTCAAGTGGGGGTTTACAATTTTGTCAGGGGGAAGAGGGTAGTGGTCTGTGGTGCTATCTGTGTTACCCCCTGATTTGGGGGGGCATTATTGGCCCATAGTGGTTATTATGGTTGCACTTGTCTCAGTGACCCCTGGTTGTTATTATTGTTGGTAGAAAGTGTGTTGTTCATATTGTTGATGAAATATTACGGCTGATCACTGTAAGCCAAGGTTGATGTTTAAGTCCCAGCTAAGAGAAGGGGGGCTTATTCATTTGTTGTTTGTTTTATGACTTTAATTTCTCACTGAAAAATTTTGGGTTTTGGTGAGGTTTTCCGGTAAATGGCAACCCATTTTTATGGGTCTTAATTTTTTACAGAAAAATTAGCAAAAAGTTTTTCCCCCCCATTCATCACTAAAGCAAGTGGTTAAAACAAGATAATTTTAGAGTAATAGATTCAAAACCACCCCCAATTGGGTTTGTTTGCAGTTGTGAATTTTCTGTGTATCCTGGTAGAGGGAATATTTTTGTCCTGCTTTAACAGGGCCAGTAAAAATAATGCAGGAGAAGGGTGTCTTTTTTGATTAAAGGAGTGCTAGGAGGTCATCAAGTGTTTGCTTTTAAAGGGCCTGTGTTTAGTTAAGTACTGATAGACTTTTAGCATTTTTGGATAGGGTGGCTTGTGATGCGTGTAATAAAGGCAGTTCTTTTCCCAAAAGGTTTTGATTTGGGGGCAGATTATTAGGTTTTTGATCAGGGTCAAAGTGATCAATCCTTCTAGGTTTAAATTTTTGGTTATTTATATCCTGAGTTGTGTGTTGAGTTCACTTTAATCTGTAGTGGAGGAAGTTTGGACAATTTTAAAAGCTAGAGTATTTTTTGGGCATGGGGATATCACTACTACACAAAGAAATTATGTTGTCATGTGTTTTGCTGAAGAACAAAGTACAATAGGTAAAACTAGTAAAAAAAAAAAATACAAATTTTAAAAAAGAACAAACCTCACTTGTAATTGCACTAAGGTTTTAAAATGACTTTTGTGGGGTTATGTTTTGAGCTAGAGTGACTAAAGTACAATGGTTTTTAAACAATAATATAAAAGACAAATTAAAAAAAGCATTCTCTCATGTAATTGCACATGGTCTAATATAGTGAATTTGGGATTGAAATGTCTTGAGATTTTAAGGCGGTACAAATGAATTTTAAACTAATAATATAAAAATACAAATTAAAAATAGCACCAGTCTCTCACTATAATTCCTATGGGCTAATATGTGAATTTGGGTTTTACTATGTATTGAGCTGAAAAGCTATAGTACAACGGTTTATTAATAAAAAAAAAAACAAAATTTCAAATGCACCAGTCTCTCACTAGATTGCACATGGGTTTGTATGGAATTTGGTATTGACATTATTGAGCTAGAAAGAGCTAGAGTAAAACTGTGATTTTTCAATAATATAATAAAGGAAAAAGACTCTCAATTTTAAATTTCACTAAGTCTTATAAAAATTGTTTTTTCAAGAATTAGAGATTATTAGATTTAAAATTGACAGAAAAAATACACAAATTAAGGTAGCAAAATAATAATAAAAAAATGATAAAAATAAAAAAGGAATGACTTGGTTATATACTGTAAGATGGGAGACGGTGATATAAAGTTGTAGTTAAAATATAGGTTAAAAAAAGTAGGGAAAAAAAATGGTCATAAAAGAAGTTTTCAATAAATTTTATCATAATTTAAAATAAAATTGGGCAAAAATAGGGGTTTAAATAAAATTTGGGCAATTGTTTTTTTAAAATGAGGTAAAAAATTATTGAAGACAAGTTATGGTTATTTATAAAAAAAATAAAGATGGAACAGTGAGGGTAAGTTGTAAAAAAAAAGGGGATTTTCGTAGATATTAAAACAATTAAGACTATGAGGTTAGAATGGTCGTTTTTAAAACAACAATGACAATTAAAAGAGTTGGAGTATTAGAATTTTTAGGGGGGGTACAAATTTTTGACAATATAACACTAAGGTGGAAATAGGGGATTAAATTTCCTTTACTTGATTCGTTAGTCCCCTCACTTAGGAATGTTTTTAAGGGGCATGTTCCTTTGGGGAGAAGTATCTCTTCCCTTTGGGGTGTTTCCCAAATTATTTTTTTCCCCTCCCCACAAAAACACTGGTGGATTTTTTGGGCATACCAATTTTTTTAGCCATAAAAAAGGTTTTTTTTTTCGTTTTTTGGGAAACACTCATTGACGTAAAAAATCAGTTTTCATAGAAATAGATGTTTTTAGTAGGTTGTTTCTTTTTAAAGCTAGTTTGGGGAATTTTAACAGCACTGTTTTTTTACCTGCTTGTTGCCCATCGTTTGCAATCCTTTAAGTCATCACTAGTATGTTAAGGCGAAGGGGGCCCTTTAATTGGGGGTGGTCTCCATGCAGGCCCCTTGGGGTGACTGTGGGTGGGAGATGTTTGCTTTAACTACAACAGCGTCAGATAGCTGCTGTTGGTCTCGGGTATGGATGAAAAAGGTTGTGGTGGGGTGGGGGGTCAAGGGTTTTGTCGGTATTGCGACGTGAGTTTGATTGAGGGGTGTGGATGGGGGGGTGGTAAGGGGTTTAACATATGTAATCGGGACTCATTATGTTTTTTTTTGGGTATGGGGGGAAGGGTGGGTGGGGATGTGCTGAGAAGGACTTTGGCGGGAATTTATCGAACGTTCGCAATAGAGCTTTTTTGGGGAAAAAAGGGGGGATGAGGTTTTTTGGGGTTTTTGAGGCCAAAAATGGAATTTTTAGGGCGTTAAAAGGGGTTTTTAACTGCCGGGGTGGTAGGTTGGTAAAAGGGGGGGGGGGGTTCGGGGTTTAAAGGGGGCTCACCTTTTTGGGTGCGAAATGATGGGTGATTGGGTGTGATTGGAGGTACCCCCCCCCCCAAAAAAAAAAGCAATTGCAAATGTAGATCTCTTGCCAATCAGTGCCTTCAGTTATATTTTCTTATAACTGTTGACCGTGGGAAAGGGGTTATGCACTTTTAAAAAAAATTGTTTTCATTAATAAAATCACCAACACACTTTTTAAAATGCCCCAAAGTGCCGGGCATTAATTTATTACGAAAGTAAAAGGACACAAGTGCAAAATGGACGTTTTATTGTGGCAACTTTCGCTCTCCCGGGGCTTTTCAAGCTTACGGGTTGATAAAAACTCCTGGAGAGCGAAACGTTGCCAAATAAAATGTCCTTATTGCGTTGTGTCCTTTTACTTTACTTTTTTCGGAAATTTTACCAAATTTATTATTTATTTTCCCTTTCCTCTCCCCCCCCCACCACCCTTTTTTCCCTTTTTTTCTATCCTTCCCTATTCTTTCCCTTTTCCCTTTACTAAGTTGGCCATAAGCTCAAATTTAACTCATTTTCAAAAGTTGTTCCTTGATTCGCTGGTAACTACATTATGGACATATAAACCCTAATTTACTAAGTTTGTTTTTCTTCTTTACCACCCGTGTAAGCCCTTGTGGCTTACGCTTCTTTTTGATTTTAATAATAATAATAAATTTTTTTCCACCAAAACTTTAACACATCATTTTCGGTGTTTGTAATTAAAAAAAATGAGGACTCTGTGACATACGGCCAAATCGCTTTTCCCTCGTTCCCTATTTTTCTGTCGCTTGTGAACAACTTATACCCCGTGATCCTATTTCGGGGGCAAGTGGAACCATCCCCTAGCGAAATAGGTCTTCTCCAAAAAATTTGACAAGTTTTTGAAGAATCTTTGTATCAAGATCCCTGATGATGCGTGTCGACAGATGTGAGAATGGGGTTTTAACCACTGCTGTACTTTCTCAAACTAATGATGAACACATCGACTCCCGGGTGAGGGACCGACTACCTCAAACTTCTTCCTTAAACCTTCCCGCTTTAAAAGATGATGAAGCATGTGTGGGGAAACATTTCTTTAATAAAGATTTTTTTTTGGGCCTAAAATCTCAATTCTTTAGCTTGTCGCTTTTCAAAACCATTCATCACAAACGAAATGATGGAATATGTAACAACAAAATGCAAAGAGGCACAGGAAAGGTTTGTTCCCAAGGGCAACAGAAATAATGGGAAGACCAAAGTGAGTCCTTGGTTTACCTGAAGGTGCAGGGAGGCAAAAATTAAGTGCACCAGCGAATGGAAAAGGTACAGAAGGCAAAGGACCCAGGAAAATAAGGAAATTAGACGAAGAGCCAGAAATGAGTATGCACAGATAAGGAGGGAGGCCCAGCGACAGTACGAAAACGATATAGCATCGAAAGTCAAGTCTGACCAGAAACTGCTGTATAGCCACATTAGGAGGAAGACAACAGTCAAAGACCAGGTCAAGGTGGGGAACTCACAAGAAACGATCAAGAGGAGCTCAGTACGAGATTTAAAGAAGTATATACAGTGGAGACAGGAAGGCCTCTGGGAAGAAAGAACAGAGGGGGACACCAACAAGGAATATACCAAGAAGTGTTGGATGACATACACACAACTGAGGAGGTGAAGAAGCTGCTAAGGGACCATGATACCTCAAAGACAATGGGACCAGAAAACATCTTCCCATGGGTCCTTAGAGAGGGAACAGAAATGCTGAGTGGGCCACTAACCACAATCTTCAACACATCCCTTGAAGCTGGGCAACTACCTGAGGTATGGAAGAAGGCAAATGTAGTTCCCATTTTAAAAAAGGAGACAGAAAAGAGGCACTAAACTATCGACCAGTGTCACTGATGTGTACAGTATGCAAAGTCATGGAGAAGACTATCAGGAGGAGAGTGGTGGAACACCTTGGATAGAACAACAGTATAAGCGCCAACCAGCATGGATTCATGGAAGGCAAAATCCTGTGTCACAAACCTTCTGGAGTTTTAAGATAAAGTAAGAGAAATAAGACACGAGAGAGAGGGGTGGGTTGATTGCATTTTCTTGGACTGCAAGAAGGCCTTCGACACAGTTCCTCACGAGAGATTAGTGCAGAAGCTAGACGATCAGGCACGTATAACAGGAAAGGCACTGCAGTGGATCAGAGAATACCTGACAGGGAGGCAACAACGAGTCATGGTATGCGATGAGGTATAACAGTGGGCACCTATGACGAGCGGGGTCCCACAGGGGTCAGTCCTAGGACCACTGCTATTTCTGGTATATGTGAATCACATGATGGAAGGGATAGACTCAGAACTGTCCATGTTCGCAGATAATGGGAAGTTAATGAGGAAAATTAAATCAGATGAACATCAGGCAGGACTTCAAAGAGACCTGGACAGGCTGGACACGTTGTCCAGCAACTGGCTCCTTGAATTTAACCCCTCCAAATGGAAAGTCATGAAGATCGGGGAAGGGCAAAGAAGACCGCAGACAGAGTATAGGCTAGGTGGCCAAAGACTGCAAACCTTGCTCAAGGAGAAAGATCATGGGGTAAGTATAACACTGAGCACGTCTCCGGAAGTACCCATCAACCAGAGAACTGCTGCAGCATATGGGCACCTGGCAAACCTGAGTATAGTGTTCCAATGCCTTAGTAAAAAATCGTTCAAAACACTTTACACCGTGTACGTCAGGCCGATTCTGGAGTATGCAGCACCAGTTTGGAACCCACACTAGATCAAGCACGTCAAGAAATTAAAGAAAGTTCAAAGGTTTGCGACAAGATTACTTCCAGAGTTAAGGGGAATGTCCTATGAAGAAAGGTTAAGAGAAATCGGTCTGATGACACTGGAGGACAGGAGTGTTAGGGGAGACATAATTACGACATACAAAATACCGAGTGGAATAAACAAGGTGGACAGAGACAGGATGTTCCAGAGGAGACACAGAACCTAGGGGTCACATTTGGAAGTTGAAGACTCAGATGAGTCAAAGGGATCTTAGGAAGTATTTCTTCAGTCATAGAGTCGTCAGGAAGTGGAATAATCTAGCAAGTGAGGTACTGGAGGCAGGAACAATGCATAGCCTTAAGACGAGGTATGATAAAGCTCATGGAGCAGGACCTAGTAGCATTCAGTGAAGAGGCTGGGCCAGAAGCTGAGTTTCGACTCCTACAACCACAATTAGTTGAGTACAATAAGGTCAGTACACACACACACACACACACACCTACACACACAGTGGTAATGCTTCATTTGCAGTGGGCAAAATAAAGGTATTTTTCTATAATCAAATCAAATCAAATCAAGTCAAGTTTATTCTCTATAAGGATTACAATGCTGAGTTTACAGAATTTGGATATTGTGTCGTTTACATGTTTTAAAATACTAATTACAGAGGGGGCCACTAGAACACCTAGCATGGCTAGGCATTTCGGGCAGACTTAGATTAATTCTTAACTTTAAAATATTACAAATTAAGAGGTAAGTTGGTATTATGGCTAAGTGACTAAATACTAGTTTGTGAGTTTAGCAATGTGAATGCTTTTGTTTCGCACAATACATAGTTTCAGTATTGGAGTATCACAGGCCAACTTATGACTAGTTAGGATTCATTGTTTTAGGAATAAGATTGATATTTCTGTGTTTATGGTCAAATGGGTGAGTGAGTGTAAGTGTGAACCACCAGGTGGTATTCATGTAATTAGTTAACGGGGTGTATCAGGGAGATAAGATGTTTTCTAATGGTAGTTTTGAAGGTGATGAATGTGTCTGCAGTTCTAGAGTTTTCAGGGAGGGTGTTCCAGATTTTAGGGTCTTTGACATACATTGAATTTTTGTAAAGGTTTAGTCTGACATGGGGAATGTCATAGAGATGTTTGTGTCTGGTGTTATGCCTGTGGGTTCTGTCACAACTATCAAGAAAGCGTTTTAGGTCAAGGTTAATATTGGAATTTAAGGTCCTGTAGATGTAGACTGCACAGTAGTAAGTGTGGATGTACTGAACAAGGAGTAAGTTTAGATCTATTAAGAGTGGAGGGGTGTTGCCAGGGATGGGATTTAGTGATTATTCTTACTGTGACTTTTTGTTGGGCTATTATTGGCTTTAGGTGTGTTGCTGCAGTTGATCCCCAAGCACAGATAGCATATGTGAGGTATGGATAAATAAGTGAGTGGTATAGTGTGAGAAGGGCATTTTGTGGCACATAGTATCGTATCTTGGAGAGGATCCCAACTTTTTAGATACTTTTTTGGTTATGTGTTTTATATGGGTGCTGAAATTCAGGCTGTTGTCGAGGTATAGGCCTAGGAATTTGCCCTCATTATGTCTGGCAATTAGAGTGTTGTCGATCTGAATGTTAATTTGCACAACTCCTACTCTGCTACCAAACAGAATATAGTAGGTTTTGTCAGTGTTAAGCGTAAGTTTATTGGCTGTCATCCAAGTTGATATTTTGAGCAGCTCCTCGTTAACAATGGTGTTGAGGGTGGCAAGATTAGGGTGAGAGATGACATAAGTCATGTCGTCAACAAAGACAATGGGGTTCAGGTTTTGGGATGCGTTTGGAAGATCATTGATGTAAATGAGGAAGAGCAGGGGACCAAGGACACTTCCCTGTGGAACTCCAATATCAAGTGGCTGTGTTGAAATATGCAAGCGCATGGCCTCTTATACCATAATGGTCAAGTTTGTGGAGTAGGATGCCGTGGTCTACTGTGTCAAAAGCTTTTCTTAGGTCAATAAAAATTCCTAGTGGATATTCCTTATTTTCCAATGCTGTATAAAGCAGATCTAGCATTTTTATAATCGCATCATTAGTGCTTTATTTTTCCTGAATCCAAATTGGCAGGAGTTGAGTATGTTTTGTGCTGTTATAAATGAATATAGTCTCCTGTGCACGAGTTTCTCAAAGATTTTGGATAGCAATGGTAAGTTTGATATTGGCCTATAGTTGTTTAAATCTGTAGGGTCACCACCTTTATGAATTGGTGTAACCCTTGCTGTCTTGAGTAGTTTCGGGAAGGTGCTAGTTTCTAGTGGCTTGTTAAAAAGTAATGAAATAGCAAGCAAAAGGACATGGGCTGCTCGCTTGTACAATAATGGTGGGACATGAGACAGATTCCCTGAGTTATTTTTAAGTGACTTTATAATCTCGGTGACTTCCATGGTCTCAGTTGGTACAAGATAGAAGGAATTTGGGAAATTCCCATCTAGGTAGTCCCCGGCATGGGCATTGGTACGTGAGATTTTATTGGCGAGATTACATCCTATGGTTGAGAAGAAGTCGTTTATCTTGTTAGCTGTGTCAGTTGGATACAGTGGTGTTTCATTAGGTTTAGTTAGGACAATGTTCTTGTTTTTTCAGTTTGTGGATCCCTAGAATCTGGGAGAGTGTTTTCCAGGTCTTTTTT
Source organism: Cherax quadricarinatus (assembly GCF_026875155.1). Classification (NCBI taxonomy): domain Eukaryota; kingdom Metazoa; phylum Arthropoda; class Malacostraca; order Decapoda; family Parastacidae; genus Cherax; species Cherax quadricarinatus. Next base: position 667,424 of record NC_069442.1, read on the forward strand.
ATATCTCCTCTTGTGTCAGTGAATCTGCTGGAGTAGTATAGTTGTTTGGCTTTCTTTATTTTTTTTTATATTTTATTTAAAAACATACATAGTACAAAATATACACATAAAAACTGTTTTTGTCCAAAAATAGACCAAAAACAAAACTTACACAATAATACACAAATAACCCGCACATAAAAGAGAGAAGCTTACGATGACGTTTCGGTCCGACTTGGACCATTTACAAAGTCACACTAACCAGAAGTGGAGCAGGACGGCTATATATAGGCAGGATGAGGTGGTGGTCGTCGTAAGCTTCTCTCTTTTATGTGTGGGCTATTTGTGTATCGTTCCAGTCACGGTATTGTGCCTTTTTTTGTTACTTACACAATTATAATCTCACCACAAAATATATCTAATCCATTGAACTAAAAACTTTTACACACTAGTAGCCCTCACTCAAACCCATTCAATGTGCAGGATGATAAACTCTTGCAGCCACATAATAGTGGCAACCCCCTTATGCATGTACTTAACCTGAAACAATGTGTATATATATACATGACATGACAACGTTTATAACCTAAATAAAAAAGAATCATGTTATTTATTGACAGTTAGTACATACAAATTAACATAGATCTTAGCATTTATCAACTTACATTTTATATAATTTATATATAAAAAACTAACTGAATACACTATGTACAAAATATCAAAATTTTTCCAAAAAAAAGGGACTAACAATAACTTTTACACAATACAAAACGTCGGAAACATCTTATGCTAAATATAAATTTTTTAGAATGTTAGATTCAGTAATATGTCTAATATATACACTTCACGCAAACTTATAGATGCATTATGCCTTTAGTACTAAAGCCATTTAATAAAAAAAAGAGCGTGTAATTAATGAAAATAAAAAACAAACCTTCCCAGCTGCTGAATTACATTATACACACTGAAGAAAGGCAGTCAGTGAAAAATTAAACAGTAAAAAACCTACCACCGCTTTTAACCCCATTTCACCATATTTTACATCATCTCACCATTGTTCATTTTGTTAACTACATCACAATAGTTATAAAAAACCGACTGCTATTCTTACATCACTAATGATATTAATACATGAACACAGTATCGGATCGTCACATACTAAATAAGAGCAAACAGTGTCACAAAATTTAACGCACTGCACATTTTAACTCTGTGCATACGAAGACAAAAAAAAAAAATCTCCTCATGAAAATTATACTATCATGTAACAAAAAAGTCTAAAGAAAAACACAAACAAAAAACCAACTCGGGGAGAAATTTGATACATATTCTTGTACAACTAAAAACCAAAGTGAAACCTGTTATTCATTACCATGACTTGACGTCATATGGTACCAGCTCAAAAGAGTATAATATGAGTGATACTGTCACATCCTTCAAAATTCAACACCCTCCTACCCCAGTCAAACCTCCCCATCCTACCTGAGAAAAAACCAAACCTGATTTCGGACTACAAGAGTGCACAATATAATATGTTAACCCTAACACATATATGAAGCTTTCCAAAAGTAAGCAAAAAAACATTACATAGGCATATGAAAACATAAAATAAAACTACATAAAGCAAATTAAACAGCAAATACATGATATAAATATGTAAACAGTTTATTTTCTAACACCGGTATCGCCAAAATCAAATTGTTTATAACAAATTCCTGTAGTCAATTATATTAACCAGTTTCGTCCACATCATAAAAAACCAACATCCAGGTCCAAGACACCTCAGAAAGCGCCCCCCCCCTGCCATCCCCTGACACTATACCAACCTCACTCTCCCTATTCATACTCACATCCTTACCTAAAGCCATTAAGTCAAAACCCCAGGCTATCAGCAGTATGTCTTCAGTTCACCCCCCATGCCCCCCTCATACTTGAAGACTGTACACACACATACACCACTACCACACACACTTTCCACATTCACTCTCCACGGGAAAACAACCCATTCCAGCTCTAGCCTACACCCAACCTTAACATTTCACCTAACGTCAGATTTCGATAACCCAAAGGAAAACTATTTACCCACAACCTCCCATATAATAGCCCATTCCTGCAAACCGTTCGATACACACTCGCCGCAAGCGCCCGCACCCTACACTCACCCCCAACCTCCCTCATACCCGTGTGTGATAAATGGTTTGAAAAACCGACAAGTTGAAGATTGAGACACTTATGCAGCATATGGGAATCTTTATTCAGGAAACGTTTCGCCACATAGTGGCTTCATCAGTCCAATACAAAGAGGAAGGCGTAAGGAGAGGAGGAGAATGAGGTAATCAGTCCTCAACCTGGAGCCGATGTTCGGCCATCAACTTTAAAAAAGGGGCCGTAGCGGGGCCCTTATATTTGTAGTGGGGTTTGACGGAAGCAGATGGGGGGCGGGGTCATAGTGGGTACCATCCCTGTCAAAGTAGGTCTTGGGCCCAAAGGTTGAACAAGTGTTGGAAAATTCTTTGTAAAAAAGACCCCCATGATGCTGCATGTCTGACGGGTTGTGATAAATGGTTTGAAAAACCGACAAGTTAAAGGGATTGGGGACCCCTTATGCAGCATAGGGGAATTTTTTAAATTCAGGAAACTTTTTCGCCCACAGGGGTTTCTCAGGCCCAATACAAAGGGGAAAGGGTATTGGGGACTGATTCCTCATTCCCTCCCCCTCCTTACCCCTTTCCCTTTTTTGTTTTGGGGACTGATGAAGCCACTGTGTGGCGAAACGTTTCCTGAATAAAGATTCCCATATGCTGCATAAGTGTCTCAATCTCCCTCATACCCCAAGACACATACAAAAAATCTGCCACCACATACATCACTGCCCTCCGAATGTCCTTGGAAACCCTGCCCACATCAAAAAGCAAAGCCCTCAAAGTCGAAATGCTTCTCCTCCCCCCCGGCACTATACCCAGGACCCTCGCTAACCATTTCCTTACAATCCCCAAGTTTTTGCAAAAATATACAGCATGAAACGCCATCTCCTCCTCCCCACAATGTAAACAAGTGCCATCACCTACATACCCCATTCGATACAGCACCGACCTTGACACTAGAATTCCCATAAAAACCTATATACCACTTCACGAACCCTCGGCTTTAATCTAATCTTCCTAAAATCTTCCCAAATGCCCCTTCAATCATACATCGGATATGTAAGCTACACCTTGTAGCACCCCACCCTGCCTATCTGTTCTACCCAGCTTACTGACCCTTACTTTTCTTACATCCCGTATTGTCAACAAATTACTCACCATATCTTCACCACAAATAAGGGCCTTCCCCTTCCACCATTTCCTCACATCTTCCATGACCTCCCCCCCTTTTATACCTTTCTCCCCTCCCGCTCTCAGGTACTGCTGCTTCACATACACTGCCTTCACTCGTGGTCCAAAGGAAATAAGACCCAAGCCCCACCCTGCCGCACGCCCGTCATCACCACCTCTTTCCTTAGCCATGGCCTGCCATAACCCCACACACCTCAAAACACCCTCTCCAGTTCCTGAATATCACCACGACCTCAGAGGATATACTTTCTGCTACCCCCACACTTTACTATGCACTAGTGTTTTTTACTACCACCACCCCTCTGCGCAATGTTATATCCCCGGCCCTCCACCCTTGCTTCCTGCTGATCACTCTACTCACAACATCCTTTGAGTTTATTTTCTGTGCCCCCCCAGCATCCGCCCCTGTACACAACCCCGTAGATCTTGATTCTATCCACTACATTCCACCCATACAGTTCCCCCAAACCTCCCCCCTACCCACATACCTACTTCCAATAACTCTGACTTTGCCCCATTAACCCCCTTTCCCTGTCGCCCCACCAAAGATCTTTATTATATGTCCCACATTCCCCAATCCTATTTCCCCTCCCACCAAAAAATGTGGTGTCGTCCACATACCCCACAATTCCACTTTTGCAGGACCCTCCTCTCCCCTCCCCCACAATCCTTTTCCTCTATAAGCCTATAAAATGGGTCTTTGCATGCATGCAAAAAGGATTTGAGACAAGGGACAACCTAGTCGCAAACCCTTCCCCATCTGCACCGGCAAACCTAACTTCCCATTAACCTGTACTCTGACCCTCGCAGCCATATACAAAGTAGTTGCCCATCGCACAATCTCATCCCCAAAACCGTGTTTTTGTAAAATACCCCACAACATACGTCTATTCATACAGTCATAAGCCTGCTTCCAATCAATCCCCAAGATTAACCCCCTTGTCTACCCTCCACAAAATCCCTAATTCTCCCATGCCCCTCACACATACTTCGACCTGGGATCCCACACTGTCCTCTATGTAGTACATGATCAAGCACCTTTTTCATGCGATTACCTAAAACCTTCGCGAAAATTTTATAATCAGCACACATGATGGAGATCGCCCTATAGGCACCCTGGGCTCCCCCCCCCTCCTTTGTAAACCAGAACAACTACCCTCGTGCCCTGCGATTCCCCCAAGACTCCCCTGTCCTTCATACAGTTAAGCAACGAGACCAGACATTCCTTCAGACAATCCCAATGTGTAATATAAAAATCGTTAGGAATTCCATCAATCCTCGGCGCCTTTCCCCTACCGCCTCCCCCACCTCCTTCTCGCTGATTCTACCCTCTGTCATTTCTCTCTCGTCCTTCCTTAAAATACCCCGAATTCCTTCCCCTATAATCTGTCTCTCCCTCCCTCCACCCTCCCCCTGCTTAAAATTTTCCCTAAACCAATAATCCGCATAATTACTCATTCCATCAATTGTTGTAAGTTCCTGCCGCACCCTATAGCCCCCCACCGCTTGACTCACCTCTAATTCCATAATCGTAGTTATCTGCTGCCTTTCCCTAAATCTCCTCAAAACGCATCCTGACGGTTTGTCTCCCCACAGGACCTCCTCTAAACCTTCCCTTACACGTACCGCATCAAAACAAGAATTTTGTATATCCCTCAATCTTCCCTTAAAACCTCTATTTCCCCATATCTAGCCTCCCTGCCCCCTTCATAAAATCATTGAGCTGCCCCTCAAAATATTTTTGTAAACCAAACCTCCACCGTGCCTCATCCCGTCCTCTATGCTGATAATACTCCTTAATTTGAAATTTAGAATACTTCTCCCACCATTCCAATACATCCTCCTCTTTGTTGCGTGCCTCCCAGAGGTGCCACCACCATTCTCTAAAAACCAACCCCTCCCCCTCCCTCTGAAGGAACCTCACATTCAGTTTCCAATAACCCACATACCTACGAACCATCCCGTCCCATGCCACCTCTGCCAAAACTGCCCGATGGTCCATAAGAACATAAGAACATAAGAAAGGAGGAACACTGCAGCAGGCCTGTTGGCCCATACTAGGCAGGTCCTTTACAATTCATCCCTCTAACAAACATTTGACCTACCCAATTTTCAATGCTACCCAAGAAATAAGCTCTGATGAGCAAGTCCCACTCAAATCCAACCCATCCCACTCATGTATTTATCCAACCTAAATTTGAAACTACCCAAAGTCCTAGCCTCAATAACCCAACTAGGTAGACTGTTCCACTCATCTACTACCCTATTTCCAAACCAATACTTTCCTATGTCCTTTCTAAATCTAAACTTATCTAATTTAAATCCATTACTGCGGGTTCTCTCTTGGAGAGATATTCTCAAGACCTTGTTAATATCCCCTTTATTAATACCTATCTTCCACTTATACACTTCGATCAGGTCTCCCCTCATTCTTCGTCTAACAAGTGAATGTAACTTAAGAGTCTTCAATCTTTCTTCATAAGGAAGATTTCTAATGCTATGTATTAATTTAGTCATCCTACGCTGAATGTTTTCTAACGAATTTATGTCCATTCTGTAATATGGAGACCAGATTGAGCTGCATAATCTAGGTGGGGCCCTTTTACTAATGATGTATAAAGCTGCAGTATGACCTCTGGACTTCTGTTGCTTACACTTCTTGATATAAATCCCAGTAATCTATTTGCCTTATTACGTACGCTTAGGCATTGCTGTCTTGGTTTAAGGTTGCTGCTTACCATAACCCCCAAGTCCTTTTCGCAATCTGTATGGCTAAGTTCTACATTATTTAACTTATAAGTGCTAGGGTTATGGACACTCCCGAGCTTCAGACCTTGCATTTATCTACATTGAACTGCATCTGCCACTTTTCTGACCAAGAGTAGAGTTTGTCTAAATCCTCCTGAAGTTCCCTAACATCTACGTTTGAATCAATTATCCTACCTATCTTCGTGTCATCGGCGAATTTGCTCATATACACTAGTAATTCCTTCATCAAGATCATTGATATATATTATAAACAACAACGGGCCCAAGACTGATCCCTGTGGAACGCCACTTGTTACTGATCCCCACTCGGATTTAACCCCATTTATGGACACTCTTTGCTTCCTGTCTGTGAGCCATGATTCGATCCACGAGAGCACCCTTCCCCCAATGCCATGAGCTGCTACTTTCTTCAACAGTCTTTGGTGCGGAACTCTATCAAATGCCTTACTAAAATCTAAGTAAATAATATCAAATTCTTTATCGTGGTCAACAGCCTCAAAAGCTTTACTGAAGAAAGTTAATAAATTAGTTAGACAAACCGGCCTCTTGTGAATCCATGCTGAGTATCATTAATCAAGCTATGCTTATCGAGATGGCTTCTTATAATCTCAGCTATAATTGACTCTAGTAATTTGCCTACAATTGAGGTCAGGCTTATTGGCGGTAATTTGACGGTAACGACTTGTCCTCTGTTTTAAAAATAGGAATTACATTAGCCATCTTCCACATATCAGACACTGCACCTGTTTGAAGAGATAAATTAAAAATATTAGTTAATGGTTCACAGACTTTCCATTTTGCATTCCTTTAGAACCCTTGAAAAAACCTCATCAGGACCCGTGTGACTTATTTTGCTTCAGTCTGTCTATCTGCTTCACAACCATTTCACTAGTGACTGTGATGTTACATAATTAATCTTCTTCTGATACACTATAAAAATTTAATTCCCGGGAATATTATTAGTGTCTTCCTGTGTAAAAAACCGAGAGAAAATAATTATTTAAAAATCGAGCACATTTCATTCTCTTTGTCAGTAAGATGCCCATAGTTATTTTTAAGGGACCTATCTTATCTCTGACTTTTGTTCAAATAGACCTGGAAAAAAAACTTTTTGGGTTAGTTTAGAATCCCTAAGCAACTTTAATTCATAGTCCCTTTTAGCTTTTCTTATCCCTTTTAAAATGTCCCTCTTAATGTCAATATACTGATTCATAAGATGACCCTCGCCTCTTTTGATACGCCTATAAATTCCTTTTTATGCCCTAGTAGATATTTCAGCCTATTATTCATCCATTTTGGGTCATTTCTATTTGATCTAATTTCCTTATAAGGGATAAACGTTCTTTGAGCAGCATGTATTGTGTTCAGAAAACTGTCATATTGATAGCTCTCTTCGTTACCCCAGTCAACAGATGATAAGTGTTCTCTAAGCCCATCGTAATCTGCTAAGCGAAAATCTGGGACTGTTACTGAGTTATCCCTACTATCATACTTCCATTCAATTCTACATGTAATTGAAAAACCTAAATCTATCGTCGTTACACTGTCTACTGTAATCTCTCGAGTTATACATATACGGTCCAACCTAGCTGCATAACCCCTCCTCATAAACGTGTGCTCCACTCTCCACCCATCTCCCCTGACTATGTCAAAAACTCCTGCATCCCTCAACGAATCCCTCAACACCTCAAGCACACACCCTGCACCTCTTGGCTTCACATCCTTATTTCTTATTACACAGTTCCAATCCCCTCCTACTATAGGAACCATGGGTAAACCCCGCAAGTAGAAAAGCAAAACCTCCCTTACAAGTCACCTTCACCCTTATATTGCTATCAGCAATATAAAGGTAAAGAAAACACACTCTAATCTCCCCCCATAGCCCCTCCACCCTCACCACCCTCCCCTCCCTCCCTCCCTCTTCCCACAGGAGCACTTGGAATGGGCTGGATTCCCTCACTGCCACTGACACCCCACCCTTTAATTTCCCTGAGCTGTCTGCATACATCCTAAAACCTTTCAGCCTCAAATTTCTACCACACTTAAAATTGTGTTCTTGAATAAAACACACATCAATATTAAAACGCCTCAAAACATCCTCCAACCATACACGTTTTACACGAGCCCTAAGGCCATTCATATTTATCGTTAGACACTTAAAGATTCAGAAAGGGGGGCTTTCCTCTATGTTTCTGTGGCCTGTCCATTACACTTTTTGCTGTGCCTGTTTTCTCCAGTGCACTCTTGCCCGCCAGGACCCCCTCCCCCCCTGTGCACTACCCTTCCCCTTCTTAGTCGCTCCCGCCCAACTCTTCTTACCAGTACGCTGAGCTGGAGTAATACACTCGTCATCCGACGATCCTCCAGCTCTTTTTTTATATGTACTCTCAACCTCCATATCAGTATGGTCACTCCCCCTGTGCAACTCAGCTTTCACTTGCTGCACCTGCAACATGCCAGACCCTGACTCCTGAGGTCCCGGGACCCGTTCACTCAGGTCTTCCTCAACCATCAGAATTCTCCCGTCTATAGGAGGGATCTCCTCCGCTGTCTCGTCCAGAAAAGACTTGATTATCTCCTGCAGGGGTTCAGGTAAAACCTGTAGGTCACCGGCCTCCCCCAGCCCTACAGGCTGCTGTTCACCACCAGGGTCTGCCTGTGTGGGAACGTCCGAAGCCACTGGTAACGTCACACAAATTTCTCCCTCTTCTTCCACTTCGTCCGCCCAATTACCTTTACCTACTACAATCACAACCTCAGGCAAAGATGCCACCTGAGACTCTGTGACAACTGGTAGGTCCAAAGACCTCGGCGCTGCTGCCCTACCACACCCGGCCGCCATGCGGTCATAATGGCCACACAGGCGACACGTCTTGCGTTTGTCCTGCGTAGGTCACAAACACCTGTGTACTGAAATCCTCCAGGACAACATACGATGGAATAGGTCGTCTCAAAGCCATCTTAATGGTGTAGAATCCTGCAGGCAGCCCTGCATAGATTCCATCCGTCCATCGACCCAAAGTCGTAGCATGCACTTCACCATATCGTTGAAAAGCATTTCTAATATCCACTTCATCCACTTCAAAAGGGACATTTCGTATCCTCACCCAGGTGTAATATTTTGAAGCATCCCTCAGGCGTACCTCCAGTCCAGATGAAACGAAGATGGACTTCTCCTGGTATCTTGTCACCGTCCTTTCATAAGCCTCTACATTGCACAACTTTATGAAGATTCGTGAAGAGCCATTAAGCGCTATTCCATGTAGTTCATCGTTGTCAATGTTAAACGTGTCCCTTATGATCGTTGGCAATAAGACAGAGGCGTCCGTCGGATAAATTGTTCCTTTAACTAGGTCAACACACATAGTGTTGCTCCTCCTGCGGTAACTGGTCGCCATCTTGGTGAAAACAGGAAGTTGCACAAACAGAGAAAGCAGGAGCTTTTGCGCAGCATGTCCACACGGCCCGAGAGCGATGAGGACAATGACTTTCTTTATTACTTTGGTGAGAACTGATGAATAGTGTTTAAGAATATCTTTGTGTATTAAACCCCGTCTATATTGCTTTTCATACTAGTGTTTCTTATCAATGGATTTCAGAATGGTGCTGGTTAGCCATGGGCAACCAAGCGGTTTATTCGTGATCTGTTTCGTTTTTATAGGACAATGTTTGCTGTATAGTCTAAGTAATTTGTTGAGAAAAATGTCTGTCCAGTCATGAATACCATTGACCTTGGAGAATTCTGTAGGCCAGTCAACAGTCTCTAGGTCAGCTGTGAACTTCCTTATTGAGGCCTCGTCATGGAGTCTAAATGAAACTTTGTTGTATTCCAGTGGTGGTTTACTAATGTTTGTCAAGAGGAAGGTTGGGTAGTGGTCTGTAGTGCTGTCTGTGATTATCCCTGATTTAAGGGGGGCTAGTATATTGGTCCATATGTGGTCTATTATGGTTGCACTTGTCTCAGTGAGCCTGGTTGGTTTAGTTATTGTTGGTATGAGAAGTGTATTGTTCATATTGTTGATGAAATCAGTTACAGGCTGATCATCTAGTAGGCCAAGGTTGATATTGAAGTCTCCAGCTAAGAGAAGGTGGTGCTTGTTCATTTGTCTGTTTGTTATTAGTGCCTTTAATTTCTCACTGAAATTTGGGATGTTTGTGTGGGGTATCCGGTAAATGGCACCGATTGTTATAGGTGTCTTAAGGTTTTTTACAGTAAAATTAGCAAAAACGTATTCCCCATATTCATCACTAAAGCAAGTGGTGCTAATACAAGATAACTGGTTAGAGTAATAGATTGCAATACCACCCCCAACTTGGTATGGTCTGCAGTTGTGGATTGCTGTGTATCCTGGTAGAGGGTAGATATCTATTGTGTCCTACTTAAGCCAGTTCTCAGTAAGAATAATGCAGGAGAAGGGTGTTTTTAGCGACTCTAGGAGTGTAATAAAGTTGGTAGAATTACCGACAATATGTAAAGTAAAAGGACACAAGTGCAACTAATGTGATAGAGCTCCTGGAGAGCGAAACGTTGCCACAATAAAATATCACATTAGTTGCACTTGTGTCCTTTGACTCTAGGAGTGCCAGGAGGTCATCATAGTGTTTGCTTAAGGATCTGATGTTGTAGTTAAGAACTGATAGACTTTGAGCATTGTTTAGGATAGTGCTGGCTTGTGATGCTGTGTAATAAAGGCAGTTACTTTCCAATAGGCTTTGATTGGGTGTCAGATTATGGAGGTTTAGATCAGGGTCAACGTGATCAATTATCTTCTAGGTTTAAATTGTGGTTATTTATATCCTGAGTTGTGTGTTGAGTTCTAGTACTGATATCTGTAGTGGTGGGAAGTTTGGACAAGTATATAGCTAAAGCATTTTGGTCATATAGAGTATAGTCACTAATACACATAATGAAGTTGATGTTGTCTATGTGTTGTGCTGGAATGAGCTAAAGTACAACTAGGTATAAACTAATAATATAAAAATACAAATTAAAAATAGCACCAGACTCTCACTTGTAATTGCACTATGGTCTAATAAAATGAATTTGGTATTGTCTATGTATTGAGCTAGAATGAGCTATAGTACAACTAGGTTTAATCTAATAATACAAAAATGGCACAAGACTCTCAATTGTAATTGCACTAAGGTCTTATATAAGTTGTTTTATAACAAGAAACTAAGTATAACTAGATATATTAAAAACTGACAACAATAAAATACACAAGTTAAGGTAGCAAAAGAATAATAACAAAAATAATAAAAATAAAAATGGCAATGACTTGGTTATAATATGCTAGTAAGATGGTAGACAGGGTAATATAAAAGTTGTAGTTGAAAATACTAGTTTAAAAAAAATTTGGTTACAAAAGGTTAAGAAAAGTAAAATAAAGTTGGGTGATAAAGTTTGAAATAGAAATGGCAATTATAAAAAGTTTATAATAAAATTGGGTAATAAGCTTTACAAATAAAAAAGGGCAATAATAAAAGTTTAAAATAAATAGGGCAATAAAGTATAAAGTAAAATTGGGCAAGTAAAGATTGGGTAATTAACTCTAGATTAGAATAGTGCAATAATAAGATGAAAAGTTTACAATAAGGTTGGGCACTAAAGTATAGAATAAAAATGGGCAATAATAAAGTTCACGGTTGAGTCCATGCGTCTGCTCAGGGAAGTGGTGCGGCATGCGCGCCATGTCTCACACAGGGTCCGGCAGGCTAAATGGTTCGAGTGGTGTGCCTCCTTCAGCTACCCCTCCACCTTATCTGAGATTTGGACCAAGTTACGATTGGTCACTGGGCAGTGTCGCAGTGTGGCTCGGTTGCACCCAGACCCCGCAACGGAGGCAGAACGTCTGGTTGACCTTTTCACCTCCAGAGCGGCCATGGCTCAACTGCCTCAGGATCTCCAGGACCTCCAAGCCACCCTCCTTCCTAGAAGGATGATGGTGATCCAAGTGGCATGCCAGGCTAAGGACGTCACGGATGAAGACTTCACCGACCAGGAGCTACAGGAAGTCTTCACATCTCATCGGGACATTGCACCGGGGCATGATGGTATCACCTATGGCATGATCACTCAGTCTGGCCATTCTGGACATTCATCTGTCCTGGGGGTCGTCAACCTGACTTGGCGAACTGGCACACTCCCTGTCGTATGGAAGGAGGCTGACATCATACCGATTCCTAAGCCTGGGGATCCTGGCAGTGTGAGACCCATCTCCCTCACCAGTTGCATCTCGAAGGTGTCTGAAAGGATGGTGTTGGAGCGCCTGAGGTGGAAGCTTGGCCCTCCTCATAAACACCTCTATGGCTTCACCAGAGGAGTGGGCACTTTCGAAAGCCTTACCACTCTACTGGCCGGCATTGGGTCGGACGCCCAAGCCCACATTGTTGTCTTTCTTGACCTCGAGAAAGCTTTTGAGCTAGCCAGTGCACCTGCCATCCTCTCACTCTTGGCCCGCAGGGGGGTTAAAGGCAGGCTGCTTTCATGGCTTCGTTCTTATCTCCAGGACAGGCGGGCCCGGGTATGCTTCCAGGGGCATGCCTCTTCTCTCAAGACCCTGGACACCGTACTCCACAGGGCTTGGTGCTTAGTCCCACCCTGTTCATTTTACTGATGCACCAGCTGGTGTGCCTGCCTTTCTCCAGAGGCACCTTCCTCCTCAGTTATGCCGATGACCTGGCACTTGTCGTACCTAGGAAGTGCTGGCTTTTGCAGCATTCCCAGGAGGACCTCGATCTGCTGGCTTCCACTTGCCGTCACTTGGGGCTCAAGATATCTGCGGCAAAATCCAAAGCCATGATCCTTCGCACCAGGGTACCCAGTCAGAGGCTGTGGGTCCTGGGCATCGACCTGGAGTGGGTTGACAGTTATAGGTACCTTGGCATCTACATTGACAGGCACCTCACCTTCCAGAAACATGTGCACCACATTAAAGAGAGGGCTCTGCAGAGGGTCAGGGCATTGAGCGCCATGGCCAACCCTAGGGTTGGAGCCAGCCTCGAGGTCATGAGGTTGTTCTACATCCAGGCAATACGCTCCCTCGTTGACTATGGGGCACTTGCTCTGGTTCACGCCAAACCCACAAACATCAAGTCCCTCTGTGTCATCCAGAACACAACTGTACGGGCCATGCTGGGGGCTCCTAGGTAAGCCAATGCAGTGCCTCTGAACCTTGAGGTGCAGCTACAGCCTCTTGAAGACAGAATCCAACTGGTAGCTGCCAAGAGGATTGCAAAGTATCTCCGACTCCCAGGGGCTGACAAACTGATGAGAGATTTACGGGTCTGCCAAGGGACAGGTCATTCCATTGTATCCCGGCCGCCGATGGATGTGGTCGGTAGCAGATGCCACACGGAAGCTCCTGCCCATGACATTGCTCCAGGCAGGAGGCTGTGACAGACTGGCAGCTAACTACACGGTGCCACTCCCTTGGGCACCAGAGCTGTTTGCGGTGCACTGGACAACCCTACCATACAGCAAGAGGCATTGCACCCATGACATTCTGCAACGACTTGCCTCGGCTAGCATTGTGGGTGCGGAAGGCCCAGGGTGTGTGCCATATTACACAAATGGCTCCAGAGACCCAGTGGCAGGCCGCACAGCTGCTAGGATATTCCACAGCAATCTGACAGCAGGTTGGCGCCTCCCAGACCATTGCACCATCCTCCAGACCGAACTCTTTGCCATCCAACAAGCTCTGCAGCATGCTCTTGCAGACCATCAGCATCCCCCCATCATCCACGTTGATTCCAAGGCAGCGATCCAAGCGCTTATGCACAGAGAGCCAAAGGACAACATACACTTAATCACATCCATCCGGGGTGACCTGCAGACTCTCATGGCCCAGGGTCGCAGGGCTACCATCAACTGGATTTCGAGCCATGTGGGTATCCCTGGCAATGATGCTGCAGATGAGGCTGCTAGGACTGCAACCCTCGAGGCACAGCCACGTGCTGCGATCTCCATCAGCCTCAGCCAGATTGCGCTGTGGGTTGCTGGTGCGGCCAGGCGCCCATTCCCTGACCCTGGGGATTCACGGAGCCTCTGTTGGTATGTCAGGGCGACCCACAGGGCGCCCCCTCCGAGTATTCGGACACAGTCCAGAGAACTGAGGGTGCATATCCACCGCCTACACTTAGGGTATCCCACCACTGTGCGGATTGTTGAACGGGCACGAGAGGAGCTCTGTGCCCATTGTGACCGAATGGTTCCGAAGCCCTTGGTGCACTACCTGTTAGACTGCCTGGCTATAATGCCCCTTCACCGTAGACACTTCCCAATGACCCCAGTGGGGTAGGCCCGAGAGGATGAGGCAGCACATCTTGTGTACTTAGCTGTCAGGGGCTTGGAAACCTTACTTCCAGTCATTGCACGTCATCCGCCCCCCCCCCCGCTGAAGTTGCTGCGAGGGCCTGCTTTGGGCCTCCACTGCACTGCACACCAGCCGCTGTTAGTGCACACTAACGTTTGATACATCATCTGGCCATAGAGCTGGTGATGTACCCCCCCTTCCTGCTGAAGACCTGCCACGGAGGTGCAAGTAAAGATAAACGACACTCCCCTACCCAGGGAGCCAATGCCGGGTCACCAAAATGGAAGAGACCCGGGCTGGGATACCATACCAGCGAATCAAATAGAATGGAATAGAATAAAAGTTTACAATAAGACTGGTCAATATAGTTTAAAGTAAAAGTGGGCAATAATAGAGATTTTAAAATAAAATTGGGCAGTAGAGTATTTCTTAAAGTGAGGTAGACTAATTGAGGACAAGCTATGGTTAGTTTCAAATAAAATAAGATAGAACAGTGAAGTGGCAAGATGTAAAAAAGGAGATAGATTCTGTAGATATTAAACACAATTAAGACTATGAGGAAGAATGGTCATTGAATGCAACAGTGACATTCAAAAGTAGTTGGGGTATTGGAAATTTAGGGGGGAACAAATTTTATGACAATATAACACTAACGGTGGACTGTGGGTATTATCTGCACTTTACTCTGATTCTGTTAGTCTAGCCTCACTTAGGAATGTTTTAAGGTCGTATTCTGTAGAGATGAAGTATCTCTTCCCAGTGGGCTGTTTCCTAACTGCGATTTTTCCGTCCCTCACAAAGCACTGGTGGATTTTTTGGGCATAGCATAATTTTCTTATCCGATAAAGGAGGTTTTATCTTGTTTTGGTAAGGCACTCATTGACGTAAACATCAGTTTTCAAAGCAATTGATGTTTTTAGTAGGTTGTTTCTTTGTAGGCTAGTTTGAAATTTTAACGGCACTGTTTTTTTACCCACTTGGTAGCCCATCAGTTTGCAATCCTTTAGGTCATCACTACATATGTTAAGGCGAAGGTGGTCCTTGATAAGTTGTACGGTGGTCTCCATGCATGTCTCTTGGGTGACTGTGGGTGGGAGATGTTTGCTGTTAACTACAACAGCGTCAGATAGCTGTTGTTGGTCACTATGGTCTTGGAAGTTGGTGATGACATTGGCAAGTTGTTGGTCCACTCTTGATCTTTCCTCTATAATGTTGGTAGTAAGCTGGGTGACTTGGTCTTTTAGAGTGTTAATAGTGTCTAGGGACTGGGTGTGGGTGTTGCTTTGTTGTTCCAGAGTGTCTAGTTTATGTTCTAGAGCAGCGATCTTGCTGAGGTACTGTGCATTGCAAGCTTTTGTTATATACTACTTGAACATTTCTGAGTAAGTTTTCTGTGAAATCATTAATTTTTTCGCACTCCAGTACATGATGACGCATGGTTTGACAATTGTCCATTGGGCAAAGGTTATAAATGATGCATAAGAATACAAAGAAAACCAGCCAGGCCTAAGTTATGTCAGGACGGAAAGAGATTCTGTGAGTGATGAAGAATAAAACAGCAAGTCCAACTAGGAAGTTATGACTAGTGTAGATTCTATGGATGATGGCAACAGTGACACTGACGACAGTAACACCGTTGATAAGGGTCATCAAAAGGGTTAAGGTTTCAATATACCCTCAAAAAACATAAATCAAATGCATTATGTCCTGCAGAGGTTTAGTGAGGTGTTCAGTAGTGGGGACTTTGTTTCCACAAGTTGTGAATCAGGCTTGTCTAATGGTTATTATTATAATCAAAAAGAAGTGCTAAGCCACAAGGGCTATGCAGCGCTGCAGGGTAGGGAAGGAACCGAGAGTATTAGGCGGTAGAAGGGGGGAGGAATGATCAGTAGGTTACAGAAAACAGCGGGGCAGGGGATAGTGCGAGGGTAGAGGGCAGCAAGAGATTGAGGTAGAAAAGGCTGAAGGTATCATCAGAGTTTGTGAAGTAAGTCAGTTGTTGTCAAAAAGTCAATGAGAGAGTCTGGATGAAAGGTGGGTCCATCAGCGAAAAGGGAAGGTAAAGAGAGAGCAGCGGAGTGAAGACGACGTTGGAGGTATATTCTGCGTGCTCGTTGATAAAGTGGGCAGTCTAATAGAATGTGGCTAACCAATAATGGAACCTGACAATTCTCAGAGAGGAGCAGGGCGCCTCTCCATGAGATAACCATGAGTAAGACGAGTATGGCCAATGTGAAGACGGGAGAGAGTAGTCTCCCAACCTCGACACTGGTGACAAGAAGATGGCCAGTAACCTATACTCGGTTTAATAGATTGAAGTTTGTTACCGAGCAGAGTAGACCAACGTTGTTGCCAACGGATGTGAAGGTGGGTAGCTATTTCAGCAAAATAGTCTGTAAATGGAACACCTCTATATGAAACTGGTAGGTCATGTACTGCTGACCACGCAGCAGTGTCTGCCTGTTCATTGCCCTGTACGTCAACATGACCAGGGACCCAACAAAAAACAATATCTTTATGCTTGGAAGAGATGGGGCGTAGCCAAAGTTGGATAAGGAGGACTAAGGGGTGAGGTGTATCAAATTTCTGTATAGCCTGTAAAGCACTAAGGGAGTCTGAGACAACCACAAATGATGACACAGGCATAGATGCAATATGGATAAGTGCTGCAAGAATGGCATACAATTCAACAGTAAAGATACTAGCCGAAGATAGTAAATGCCCTCGTACGACGCTGTCCGGAAACACTGTTGTGAATCCTACACCATCAGAAGACTTAGAGCCATCTGTGTACACCGCAATGGCATGAGAATGAGAGTGGAAGTTGTCAAGAAAAAGAGAGCAGGAAGCTACCATAGACAGTTAAGCTTTCGAGCAAGGGAGTGAGAAAGAACAGACTCGAACAGCTGGAACTTCCCAGGGGGTAGGGAAAAGGGAGATGCTACATGAACATAGAGAGGTGGTAATTGAAGAGAAGACAAGAGCGAATGTAGGCAAAGAGAGAAGGGATGGATAAGGATGGAATGTTCGCTTCTGCATAGAGGCTCTCAACAGGGGAAGAGCGAAAAGCACCAAGGCATGGTGATTAATGAGGTTAAGGCTAGAGCGAGTAGCAGGAGAGGCCGCTGAATAGATCTGGTCACCATAATCAAGTTTCGATAAAATGAGGGCAGAATGTAGGCGAAGGAGAGTTCGACGATCAGAATCCCCATGAAAGATGAGCAAGGGTTTTAAGAAGGTTCACCCGGCTGTGACAAGTTGCCTTCAGAGAGGTAATGTGAGGTTTCCAGGATAACCTACGGTCAAAGAGGAGGCCTGGAAACCTGACTGTATCACGTTCAGGGATACGGGAGCCATAGAGGTACAAAGGATGATTGGAGATGACAGTGCATCTAGTGAAAGTAATTTGGTGAGTTTTGGAACTGGAAAATTTAAACCCATGTGTGGTGGCCCAATTGGAATATCAGTGCGTAGAAGGAGGACACTTTCATTAAAGGTCCAATCAGGAAAAGGATCTGAAGAATACAATAAATTATAGCCTGAGATAGGATAGATAACGGCAGAGTGTAATTTTGGTTCCTGTAAGCAAACACCAACAGGAAAATACTGGGAGAGCAACATCTGAAGTTCACCCCAATTACCCCTGAGGCCGCGAATATTCCACTGTAAATAGGCCATGATTGGCAATGATAAAGATACCTGAAATCCACAGGTAAGGGTACCTACAGACTAGAGGGGTTAGAAAAGTCCCCATGCAGTGGCAAAGGAAAACGTTCAAGTAGCGAAGGAATGGTGCGTTGTGAAGAAAGGAGTTGCACAGATGGAGAAGAGGAAAGAGAAGGAACAGAGGGCGGGTCAGTGTCCATTGATGGTTTGGTCTGTGCAGAGTGTGCTTCAAGTGTTTCGGAGTTCAGAGACGTCGTATGGGAGACAATATTGAAGATGGAAGGAGGAGGAGTTTGAGTAAAGACCGGAGCTGTAATGGACTGTACCAAGGTAGGGGGGAGCGAAATGATGGAGGGAACTGGAGAAGTGTGGGAGGGGACAGAAGAGGCAGAAACCTGGGAGGTGGCAGAAGAGGAAGAAACGTGGGAGGGGACAGGGGAGGAAGGCACAGTACGAGGAGGAGGATGAACCTCCACACTTGTAACAGAGCCAGTGAAAGGGGAAGACTCAGGTACAGAGACCAGGAAGGTAAAATGTGGAGGTGGATGAAGAGAAGGAGGGGT
The DNA here is from genome assembly GCF_026875155.1 of Cherax quadricarinatus. Lineage (NCBI taxonomy): Eukaryota > Metazoa > Arthropoda > Malacostraca > Decapoda > Parastacidae > Cherax > Cherax quadricarinatus. Next base: position 686,051 of record NC_069442.1, read on the forward strand.
TAAAGGAGATTTTTTGGGCCTCTGAAAAGTAGAGGGACGATTGGGAGGAGGTGTCGTATGAGGTCTTGTCGATACCGGAGTTTGTGAGGGAGGATACGAAGAAGTGAGGACAGACTGAGGAGTTGAAGTAGGGACGTCTGAGCCCAGGACAGCAAAAGAATTAGATACAGGAGTGACTATGGGAATGGCAACCGCAGAGGAGGCTGCAGAAGATGGAACCCCTAAAGTGGGGGGACGCTTTGAAACACGTGAATAAGAAACATGGGGTAGTCTCCCTTGGAGGCGGAGATGATAAACCGCCATAGCATAAGGGAGACCTTCTGCCTCTTTGAGGCAACGAATTTCCCGCTCACTTAAGTAGACTTGGCAACGGCCAGAGTACGAAGGGTGAGCCTCATGACAATTGAGGCAAGAGGGAGTTCGACTGCAAGACGTATTAGAATGGTCATCGGCACCACAGACTGGGCATTCAGCTATAGATCTGCAATAATTTGCTGGGTGGCCAAATCGCCAGCAATTCCAGTGTAGGGATCACCTTCCGAACTTGTAACCGATGTCCTGCTACATAAACAGAGGATGTGAGTTCATGGCTGTCAAAAGTTAAACGAGCCACCCATGGGCAGGAAGAACATAAGTGTCTACCTTGAGAATTGGGAGATCTTGGAGTTCCAGCTGTTCGAGAATGTCAGTGCCACATGTCTGGAAATTCTGTTGGACTATGGTATGGGGCAGAATAACAGTACCACTACAAGAATTGAAGGAATGATGTTTTTCGATAATGATAGGAATAGTATCGATATGTGAAAGAAGAGAAAGATCATGAGCTTGAGTAGAATTCTGGACTGTGATGATGCGCGTACCACTCTTAAGAGCATGAAAGGAAATATCTCTACCAACGTGGCATAGGAGCGCTTTGCCAATACTGTGGTCAGAAAGATAGGCAGTAGAAGAAGTCGGTCTTAATGTAAAGAATTTAGCTCATTGTGTGGTCTGAAACTGAGTGTGGAGAGGGAGTGCATGACATGTCGGTCTTTTCCGAGTAGAAAGGGAAGGTAATGAAGTAACATCATTAGGAGATTGTCGTTGACGTTTAGAAGTGGGACCAGAGTTGGTCTGACATGGGACAGGCTGGCGATTCGAAAATCGCCGCACCGTAGAGGGAGAAGCCAGAAGCATAGTCAAAGGAAAGTGGAGGTCAGACAAATCGAAGGAAACAGTGGAAGCCCCGGTACCTGAAGCAGGTGAGGAAACAGCACCAGCAAGAGGTACAGGGGCCTTAGGAATGTCCGAAGAGTAGCCAAAAGACGAGGCGAGGTCAGAACATGGTGCGGTAACAATAAGGGGCCCGGGGGTTGTGGGTGTTGAGAAATGGCATTACCAGTTAAGTTTAAAGAGTTTGTACTTAACTTAGAAAGACAACTCATCGCCTGCACAGCCGCCCCTGCAGACGAGGTCTTGAGAAGCTGTCGAAGTCATCTCTCAACGGGCTGTAAAGAGTTATAATTTGTAAGATTATAAATTACCCCTACGGGGGGTATTTCATTCACTGATGGCTGACAAACTTACTTGTGTAGACTCAAAAGTCCGCACCTAACTGCCGACTATAGGTTGATTACAAACTCCTTGCGACTCAAGAACTGCACAATCCCCCGTACTACAAGAAATTCGTAACCTACCTTGCTCTTGTAGCGTGAGCTATGGTGTTCTTCACACCTTCGACAGATATCGGTGACTTGATAGAAGCTGAAGTGTCCTTGGATGTCCACGTCTTCCATAGTCTAAGAATACGCACACTCGTACACTATGTTCCACAAGATTTGTCTTTATTGTTCACAATCTTATCACTAAAGAAGCTGAGCACACTTCTCTTAAGTGTTTATTGTGTTTTATGAGATACTTTGTTCACACTAATGCACAGATCGTTCTTTGTTGGTTATCCTGGCGTCAGTGTCACTCTCAGTAGAGTCAAAAGTAATCTGAAGACGCCACAGCGCCCCATGCCGTCACTCCCCTAGCACAAAGAAAAAGCTGACCTAGTACTTTTGCTTCCTTGCCACTTCCTCGATGAAGCAAAGCAGAATGTTTGATTCTTGCTGTCGTAAGCATAGACAACAATGTCCACTATCTTTACCATGGTAATAAAGTGGGAGCAGGATTTTCCTTAATTGTCCTGCTAAAGTAAGAGATGAACTGTCTTTTATTAAGCTACACTTTGCAACACAGGACTGCAAGGAGCAGCGGTCACTTGACCACGTCGCATACTCGTACGGCATCTGTGATCAATTACTCACTGTAGCAGTAAACAAGATGCTTGCCCCTTCTGAGAGGGCTGGGCCCCTCAGGGCTGAAAGGGGCTGAAGGGGGCTGATACCCCCTCCTGGAGAAAATTTCTCCACAGTGGGGTCATGGATCGGGTACTCCATGATTAGGTTACTTCTTTCTTTTTGTTTTTAAGAAAAAAAAAGAAAGAAGAAAAGAAAATAAAAATGAAAAAAAGAATAAAAAAAGGGGGGGACCAGGGAGGGATAGTTCCTAGGAGGAATGAAAGGGCCAGAAATCTCCCTCCTCGCCCAAGAGGACCTCAGCACCGTAAATAGTGCAGATGCAGCATGGAACCTGTGCCATACCTTACCCATCATGCCAGTAAACCAGCAATCTGGGATAGCAACCTCACATCTGCCGAGCTACCTCGGTGGACAAAAGAGAGGGCGGCCGGATATCCGCCACAAAGCATACCTCCTTCGGCCACCACCCCCGGAACCCGAAAGGTGGCTTCCAGAGATACACCCGTCGCCCGAAAGACACCCAAGGCCACCCTCTGGGATACCGGAGAGGGATCGGGACATCCCCAGGCAATCTAGATTCCACGGCAAACTACACCACCGCCAAGAACCTCAATGGAATGGGATGGACCCTGGTACCCTTTCCCCTACCCAGGAACTAGCACGCCTGTGGGAAAAATTCCAAAGGCCCAAAAAGGAAGGGCAAAAGGGAGGGGTGGGGAGGAGGAGGAGGAGGAAAGGAAAAAGGGGAGGATGGGGAGGATGGGATAGGGAAGGGGAGATGGGGGCGTAATTAGGTTCGGTCTGAGGAAGGAGACCGACAGGTCTAATTCCTCAGACCAAGAGTCTCTTCACCACGCCAAGGAGCCCCCCTTGAAGAGGATGTCTAATGGTTCATCACCAAGGTTAGGCTATAATGACCTATATAGATCTAGATTATAGCTTCCCAGTACCGACTTTGAGAACAAGGGTGAGGTTAAACTGTTAGAAAGTAAACAAAAAGTTCCTGTGATAGATCCTACAGAAGGTCGGCCATGGTCCTAATATTATGACCCTTCTTCACAAACGGAGGATTTTAGATTCGTTCAAGATTAGGTCCCTATAAATTTATAGGGACCCAAAGTGAATCTCGACACCAGAGATGAGTCGTACCATCTCCCATATATGGAAGATGAAGTTAAAAATTTTCTTGGTGAAAGTGCACCCAAGACACTATTTTTTGGGCTCCATAAATACAGCTGTAGTGTGGCAAAGTTGAAGGCAGCCTCAACCCGTGCTGCCTCGTCTTCGATTAAACCAGGTAAAGGGGATTTTATCTGGTAGCATTAAATAGCTGCTGTAAGAGCACCACTTGATGAACAAAGTGGAAGATTTGTTTCTGGTTGTCTCCTCATGCCCTGTGGACAAGGTGCAGGACATTAATAGTTTGTTCAACCGTTGAACAAGTTGCCCAGTGGTAAAAGCAGCTGGAGGAATAGACGGAATTACACAAAAAATATATTTTTAGGTTTACAAAGACTTCACCTGAGAAAGGAAGTCATGACAGGATAAGTCATTTCAGCAAAGCCTGTGTGTTTATAACAACATATAAAAAGTTAACAGCCAGGATGTTAGCACAATGGAAAATTGATGAACTAAAGCAATACGGTTAAAATATCGATCCAAGCTATGTAAATGAAGTAATACTTTAACAAAAGTATGGCTTATATTAATATTTGATAAAATCCCCCATCTACCTGCTGCAGAATTCAGCTAAATCCCAAAATATTTTAAGTCAGTCTGGAGGCTCGGTCTAACCGCTGATCTCTCGAGAGAAGATAAGCATATTCGCCCAATTCTGGAAGGGGTTGGCAATATTCTTCACGAGATAAGGGTCTCTAAGCTCATTTAACTTAATTTAATAGCAGATATTACAACCAGGAATGTTTCTGTGCCTCTTCCTGCATCATTTTTGTACTTAATGAACGAAAATAAAAATGAAACGTATTACAAATGCCTAAATACCCTAAACCCATATAAATTTTCTTTTATCAAGTCAGTGATAGAGCTTGTTGAAAAGAAATTAAGATAAAAATTAATTGTTTTATTTGATGACCTTGTTCACATTTGGAGTTTTACTGGTGCCTCCGAAAGGCATTTTGTGAGTGGCAGAATATTTGAAAGGTCAAAACATCTATATAAGTTTCGGACGACCGGTAAACCCTAAACACTTTTCGTCAATAGAATTGGAGACACCGTTCTGGATATTCCTAACTCGGCTGTGAGCTTACAAATCGGTTACCATGGAGGGTCCAGACAACAACAAGTCTAGAGACTAGGACGAGTATAAAGGTGTGCAAGACAGGTATACAATACTGACAAGATGAAAGTTTAGACACTTGTGTAACATCTGGTTATCTTTATTGTAGACGTTTCGCCATCCAGTGGCTTTATCAATACAGATTCTTGGACATAATTAGAAAACAGAAGAATTATGTACAAAATATGAGGTAATCAGCCCCTCAGCCTTGGAGGTGGTGTTCACAGCACCATGGTTGTAGAGAATCTCTACAACTATGGTGCTGTGACCACCACCTCCAAGACTGAGGGACTGTTTTCTAATTATGTCCAAGAATCTGTATTGATAAAGCCACTGGACGACGAAACGTCTATAATAAAGATAACCAGATGTTGCACAAGAGTATAAAGGTACAAACCAGATGGACGCCCATCGGTATTCTACACAACTTATACCGACTACGGTGATAATGCAGAGGCCCATTGTCACCGTCAGCGTAGCGAACACCTCCTTGAATTAGGATATAACATAACATAGATGATGTTACAATAACGTATGATAACGTTTACGAAAGGCTATTGTACCAGTTTGGAATGGAGCTTGACAGTTTGGCAATTTTGATAAATAACCCCTTGTGGATTATGTCTATAATCTCATAATTACATACCAGCTCCAAATAGTTGTTAACTCTATCCTGCATAATATGATAATTTGGTGAGAAGTCTCAGAAGAATATTCAATAACTATGTGCTTAAATAACAATCCTTGATGGTCAGCTTGCAACACCAACGATTTAATGGTCTGAGGTTTTTCTTTATCATCAACCAGTTATATAAGTGTATCCGCATAAATTTAGCTTTTCATTAAATAGTCCTATTTATAATACAGCAGTAATTTGACCAATACAAATGTGAAATATTTTGGATATAGTAAATATTAATCCTATTCCATATACAATTTCTTAATTTAAAAACGCTACACAATGTGAATGAGTCTCTCTCACTCTCACAACACACTCACACACAACACACACACACACAACACATACAACACACAACATACACACACACACACTCACACACACATACACACACATACGACACACACACACTCACACACAAATACACACGTAACACATCACACACACACCACACACACACACACACACACATCGACAACACATACACACATATACACACACACACACACACAACACACCACACACACACACAACACATCACACACACACCAACACGATACACACACACAACACTCACACACACACACACATACACAACAATCTTCAACACATGCCCGTAAACGGGCAAGCTACCTGATCAAATGGAAGACAGCTAATGTAGTCCCCATATTTAAGAAAAGGAACCGAGAAACTAGGTCAGTTCTAAACTGGAAAGGTACAAGAATATAATGAAAAAAACCAGCATGGTTTCATGGAAAGTCAAATCTTGTATCACAAACCACCTGTAGATTTTATGTACAAGGTAACAGAAGTAAAGACACGAGAGAGAGGGGATGAGTAGATTGCGTTTTTCCTAGACTGCTATGAAGGCCTTTGACACAGTTCCCCACAAGAGATTATTGCTGAAGCAAGGATTATCAGGCGCACGTAAAAGGGAGGTCACGCACATGGATAAGGGAATACCTGACAGGGAGGGCAGCAACGAGCATGGACGTTAAGAGGAAATCACACAGTGGCGGCCTGTTACGGAGCGGGACCCACTTGGTCATTATCTAGACCAGTGCTATTTTGATATATGGATGAACGCCAAGATGGAAGAATAGACTCTAATTGTCCCTGTTCGCAGATGACGTGAATTGATTGAGAAGAATAAAATCGGACGAGGATTGAGGCAGGACTGCAAATATGTGAGGACCTGGATATGCTGGACATTTGGTCCAGCAATGCTTACTCGCATCATCCATCCAAATGCGAGAGTCATGAATATTGGAGAGGGGCAAATAAGACCGTCAGACCCAGAGTATAGGCTAGGTGGATCAAGGCTACAGACTCACTCAGGAAAAGACCTTGGGGTGACCATAACACCGAGCACATCACCGGAGGCACACATCAACCAAATAACCGCTGCAGCATACGGGCGCCTGGCAAACCCTGAGAATATTGCTACCGATACCTTACATAAGGAATCGTTCAAGAACACTGTAACACTGTGTATGTTAGGCCCATACTGGAGTATGCATCACCAGTCTTGGAAACCCACGAACTGGTCAAGCACGTCAAAAGTTAGAGAACTACAAAGGTTTGCAACAAGGCCCCCCTAGTCCTCTGAGCTTCAAGGGGAATGTCCGATGTAGAAAGGTTAAGGGAATCGACGACGACACTTGAGTAACAGAAGGGTCAGGGGAACATGATAATGAAATAACAATATAACTGCATGGAATAGAACAAGGTGGACAGAGATAGGATGTTCCAGAAGGGGACACAGGACAAGGAGGGATCAACCAGACTGGAAGCTGAAGACACAGACGAGTTCACATGGGATTTTAGGAGATGTATTTCTTCAGTCATAGAGTTGTCAGGAAGTGTAATAGCCTAGCAAGTGAAGTTGTTGAGGCAGGAACCATACATAGTTTTTAAGAAGAGGTATGACAAAGCTCAGTAAAGCAAAGAGAGAGAGAGGATTCCAGTAGCGATCAGTGAAGAGTCTGGGGGCCAGGATCTGAGTCTCGACCCCAGCAAGCCCAACAATTAAGGTTAGTACAATTAGGTGAGTACACGACACAACATCACACACACGACACACACACCACACACACACACACACACACACACACACACACACGACACACACACACACACACACGACACACAGCACACACACACACACACACCACACTACACACACACTTCTTTCAGCCTTCTCTCCCCCTCCCTCTTTCTATCTTTCTCTCCTCCCCCCTCCCTCGTGTCCCCCATCCTCCCTCGCTCCCCGCACCTCATCTCTCCTCGCTCCCTTCTTCCCACCCTCCTCTAGCCTTCTCTATCGTCTCCACCCACTCCCTCTTTCTATCCTTTCTTCTCACTCCCCTCCCTCGTGTTTCCCCCACGTCTCCCCCTCTCTCTCCCATCCCACCTCGTTAGCCTTCCTCTCTCCGCTCTCCCCTCCCTCTTTCTCTCTCCCCCCCTCGCCTCGCATTTCTCTCTCCGATAGCCTTTTCTCCTCACTCTCCTCTCTCCTCTCTCCTACCCTTTCTCTCCCCCTCTCGTTTCCCTCTCTCCCCCGCTAATCTTATTCCCATCACCCCAATCTTGGCCCTCCTCTCTCTCACTCTCTTTCTACCCTTCAACTCTCCCCTCTACTCCCTCTTCTTTCCGCTTCTCTAACCTCCCCCTCTTATTTTTCCTCTCTCGACTAGACCTTGTCCCCCACTCTCCCCCCCCCCACACCCCTGAAAACGCATAAACTCTCTCTGTGGTAAAAACATAAGCTTTCTTCTGTGGTAATAAATAAAATGGGTGGCCCATCTGAGGGCGGAAAACCAGAGATCTGGTGGTAGCGAACCAGGGATGAAAAGATTAGGAGGTTAAGAGCTCAAAAAAAGGGAGGAAGAGTGGGGAAAAGGAAGTTGGAAGCGCTTGGTCAAAATAAATGTGAGGAGCGGATTAGTTGAAGAGTGTCAGGAAGTGGCACTACAATGTCTTAGCATCAGAAACTATGATACAGTGCTTAGAAGAGAAACTGAAAAACCAAAAACAGATAAGAGTAGACAAATGACCAATTCAGAAGCAACAACATGAAATTCTGGTCAGGCACAGACAAGGGGGCAGTAAAGAAACAAAGGAGATAATATGCCTATGCTAAAGGCCCTATTCAGACCCACCGTGGGGCCAGGGAAAAACGAGGAAGCATACTAAGATCAAATGACAGGTCTGAAGACAATGAATGTATGTTTATATGCAAAGACACTAACAGCCAACCTTGGCTTCAGAGCAAGGAACAGCTGATCATAAAGACATGTACCCCTGAGAATAGAAGCTACACAGATAGGACAGGGACTGAAGGCAAGAACATTTCAATGGAATGAAACAAAGCACCATCAAAGTATGCAAATGGAACTCCAGTGGGAGGAGGAAAGTGCGAGTGTCCAGTTTTTATCTACGTTGCTCCAAGAAGCCAAGGTGGACAACTTCGAAAGAAATAAATCAGGATGAAAGAATGATGAAGGCATCATGAAAGACAATAGGTGAGGACGATAATGAACCCAGGATGACAAATTTTCGGAGAATGGGTGGTTTGCGAGAGGAAGGATACTGCCTGTCAAAGTAAATTTTCAAGGAAGTTCGAATCAAACCAGGATTCTGCAAATAGAAAAGCACGACATAGGGACAAACAGGGGTACCAGAGAGTATACCTCGATCGCGACAGAACACAAGAAGAAAGAGCTACACTGAAAGAGAGGGTACAGAGACGCAAGGAGGAACGAGAGACAATGATGAAGATGAGCAGGACCCAGACACAGGAGGAAGGGCAAACACACCCCGCAGAATCTCCCACCGAAAGACTCCAACCACGACAATCCCAACGCAACTGAGCAACCCAAACCACAACCCACTCACTGTTCCCTCTTCCAGCAACACCCACATCACAAACCTCATCTCAACAGTAGGTGTAGGGAGGTAAAAACTAGGTGTACTAGAGAATGAAAAAGGTACAGAAGACAGAGAACTCAGGAAAATAAAGAGATTGGCCGAAGAGCCAGAAACGAATATGCACAGATAAGAAGGATGGCTCAGCGGCATTACGAAAATTGACTAAGCATTCGAAAGTTCAAGAATGACGCCTAAGGCTTTGTTTTAACAGCACAATCAGGAAGAAAACAATATCAAGGACGCAGGTAATCAGAACTGAGAAGGGTGATGGGGAATTCACAAGAAACGACCGGTGAGTATTGTCAAGAGCTCAACACAATATGTTAAAGAGTATTTACAGTGAAACCATAGGACTCCAGGAAATCAGTAGCACTGGTGCACCATCAAGTGCTGGATGAGGTACATATAACCAAGTAGGAGGTGAAGAAGCTGCTATGCGAACTTGACACCCAAAAGGCTGTTGGGACCGGAGGACAACATCTCTCCGTGGGTTCCTTAAAGAGGGAGCAGAGACATTGTGTGTACCATTAACGAAGATCTTCCGAACACATCATTTGAAACCTGGAAACGCCCTGAGGAATGGAAGATGGCAAATTAGTCCCAATTTTTAAAAAGGGAGACAGACATGATGCACTAAACTACATACCTGTATCACTAACGTTTAAAGTGCAAGGTCATGGAGAAGAATCATCAGATAATTGGTGGAGCACGCTGGAGAAGAGAACAATTGTATAATTGACAACCAGGCATGGTTTCATCAGGGAGGGAAAATCCCTGTGTCCACAAACCAATTAGAGTTTTTATAGCAATGGTGACAGAAGTATACAAGAGAGAGAGGGGCGGATCGACTGCATTTTTTTTTTTGGACTGCAATAAGGCCTTCGAAAACAGTCCTCACAAGATGTACTGCAATAGCTAGATGGATCATGCACACATTGACAGGGAAAGGCACTGCAATGGATCCAAGAGAATACCTTACAGGAGGCAACAAGCGAGTCATGGTACGTGATGATGTGTCCAAGAGTGGTCGCCTGTGACAAGCTGGGTTCCACAGGGGTGCATTCCTAGGACCGTGTGCTGTTCTTGGTATGATGTGAATGACATAACCGTAAGGATAGACTCAGAAGTGGTCCATTGTTTTGCGGACGATGTTGAAGTTAATGATAAGAATTAAAATCGAAGATATCAGGTCCCAGGACTACAAAGAGATCTGACAAGGCCAACAAGCCAGGTCCAGCAACTGGCTCCTTTAGTTTAGAAACCCCGCCAAATGCCAAAGTCAATGAAGATTGGGGAAGGGGCAAATAAGACCGCAAGACACAATATAGTTTTTAGATGTGCCAAATTTGCGAACCTCCACTCAAGTAAAAAGATCTGGGGTGAGTATAACACCGAGCATATTCCTGATGCGCACATCAATCAGATAACTGCTGCAGCATACGGGCGCCTGGCAAAACCTACGTATAGGTTTCCGATTACTCAGTAAGGAGTCGTTCAAGACTTCTGTATACCATTTACGTCAGGCCCATACTGGGAGTATTTCAGCACCAGTTTGGAATCCACACCTAGTCAAGCACGTCAAGAAATTAGAGAAAGTGCAAAGGTTTGCAACAAGACTATCCCAGAGCTACGGGGGATTTCCTACGAAGAAAGGTGAGGGAAATCGGCTGATGACACTGGAGGCCAGTAGGGTCAGGGAGGAACATTATAGAGCGACATAATAAAATACTGCGCGGAATAGACCGAGGTGTACAAAGAAGGGAGTTCCAGAGATGGACAACAGAGCACAAGAGGTCACAATTGGAAGTTTAAGACTCAGATGAATCAAAGTGGATGGTTTAGGAATTATTTCATCAGCAGTCCATATAGTAGTCAAGCCGTGGAATAGCCTAGAAATGATGTGGTGGAGGCAGGGGACCATACAATATTTTAAAAAAGTCGAGTGAATGATAAATCTCATGTAGCAGGGAGAGAGAGGACCTAGTAGCAATCTTTGAAGATTCGGGGCCAGGAGCTAGACTCGACTCCTGCAAACCACAAATAGGTAAGTACAAAAAGGTGAGTACACGGTGTTCAGGGAGAGTGACCCGAGTAGCGAACCCAGTTGAGAGAGGCGGAGCCAGAACTTGGACCTCTACTCCTGCAGCCTCAACTAGGTGATTACAACTAGTGATAGCAACAAGGTGTGATTAGAAACACACCGGTGGTAATGCTTTATTTTCCAGTGGACAAAGGTCTGGTATTTTTTTCTAAAATTGGATTTGTTATATGCTACTGTGTATAAAACTTTGAGTCATTTCGTTAGAACGATTTTCTGAGTTAAGTTTTCCTGTGAAATAATTAATTTTATCGCACTCCAGTACACAATGATCAAGGTATGACAATAGTCCATCAGGAAAAGGTTTATATTTTCGTTTTGGCTACATCTGCCAAATGCCGTGTAACCCAGGCCGAGCCGGGGCTGTAAGTGACATCCTAGAGTCGGCTTGTATTTGTGGCTGCACCATAACATGAGGCTCCTCTGTTCATGATAGAATTGAATGATAGATGTACTAAACTGGTATCAGTCAACCTCAGTCTTAAGTTCTATCAAATTCAGTTGAAGTCTTTTCGTATTATTGTTTCTCGAAACTGCTAACAGACGGAGCCCAAGACTGTAAACTACTTCCCTCCTCATCTAGGAGTACAGAGCAATTATGGATGATAGACAATCTGTCTACAATTAATTGTCATCTTTAGATACATGTACGTATTGTAGTACCAGGAGGATGGCAAACAATTCTGTTTGAAGAATAGAGCCCCAGTTATTGATGCCTTGCTCTAGTTCCTTTATTAGAGCTGCTTGTGCTGCTGTATGGACAACCGAGCAGCACTAAAGCATACTGCACAGAGGATAGCTAAACAACAGAGTCATCAACCTAATAATTTGTTGAAGTAAGAGTGTACCTGTTGACAAAGTCGTCAGTTCAACTTAAGACATCCTAGTTGGCTTCAAGGCGAAGCTTGATGTGGGTGAATAATGACTCACGAAATCGTAACGACCGAACGATTGCAAAAAAAACCATACCACTGGTGGGATAGGAACCGCGTCGTTTTAGTATAGAGTCTACAAACCTCCAGAGCCGTCGAGTTAGCCACTGGACAGCTAGCCACAATAAGATTCAACCAACTAGTGTATAATTCTGCACCATAGGAAGGTAGCATAGTATAGAAATATACCTAGTTTTGGCGAATCTTTATTGTGGCTAGTTTTTGTTCCAGTGGCTTAATTGCGACGGTTGGGAGTTTGTGAGGACTCTCTGGCACCCGGCGGGGTTCTATCCCCGCCGGTGGTATGGTTTGGGTGAATAAAGTAATATTATGTGTTAATTTATTTTGTTAAAGGGCACTTGACGAAAAAACACTGCCTGTTAGGATGTGTGTTAATGATCGTGTGAGTGCGGTGTGAGTGTGTGTTTGTTTATGTTGAGTGTGTTTGTGTGTGTTGTGTATGTGTGGTGGTGTGGTGTGTTGTGGTTTGTGTGATGTGTGTGTGTATGTGTATTGTGTGTGTGTTTATGTGTGTGTTGTGTGTAGTTGTATGTGTGTGTATGTGTATTTGTGTGTGTGTGGTGAGTGTGTGTGTGTTTGTGTGTGTGTGTGTGTGTGTGTGTGCGAAGTGTGGTTTGGGTTTTGTGTGGAGTTGTGTGTGTTTGTTTTTGTTTGTTTGTTTGCGTGTGGTGTGGTTTGTGTTGTGTAATACACGCTAGTTTACTTCACCAAGTTGAGGTTGCTGTGGGGTCAGTCCGAGCTCCCTGCCCCGCCTCCTCACTGATCGGTTACTAGGTTCACTCCCCCTGAGCCGTGAGCTTCATTCATACCTCTGCTTAAAGCAATGTATGGATCCCTGCCTCCACTACATCGCTTCCCAAACTATTCCACTTAACTGATTACTCCTGTGCTGAAGGAAATAACTTCCTAACATCCCAGTGATTCAATCAGTGTCTTCAGCTTCCAACTAGTGTGTGTATGTGTGAGGGTGTACTCCCCTATTTGTGTTGCAGGGGTCTAGTCATAGCTCCTGGCCTGTGTGTGTGGTGTGTGTGGTTTTGGTGTGTTTGGTGTGTGTGCGATGCTGTGAGTGTGTGTGTGTGTGTGCGTGTGTTGTGTGTGTGTGTGTGTGTGTGTGTGTGTGTGTGTGTGTTTTGTTGTGTGTGTGTTTGTGTGTGTTTTTGTGTGTGTTTGTGTGTGTGTGTGTGTGTGTGTGTGTGTGTTGTGGTGTGTGTTGGGTGTGTGTGTGGTGTGTTTGTGTGGTTGTGTGTTTGTGTGTTGTGTGTGTGTGTTACTCACACTAATTGAGTTGCAGCGGTCGAGACTCAGCTCCTGGCTTGGCCCCCCCGCCTCTTCACTGAACGCTGACTAGGTCCTCGTCTCTCCTCCCTGAACCGTAGCTTTTTAATCATACCTCGTCATAAAAGCAATTGATAGTTCCTGCCTCCAGCTACATCGCTTGCCAGACGTTCCACTTCCCTGAATCACTCTATGACTGAGAAATGCTTCCAACATCCACTCTGACTCATTCGGAGTCTTATCTTCCCAAGAGTGACCCTTTGTTCCGGTTTCCCCTGAGTGTTTGTGTGTGTGTGAGTGTGTGTTTGTACTACCTAACTTTGGTGTCATGTCCTCGAGACCAGCTCCTGGTCCCGCCTTTTCACTGATCGCTGACTAGGTCCACTCTCTCTCTCTCGTCCTCTCTCGTCTCTCTCTCCCTCGTCCCTTCTGCACCGCTCTCGTCACTCGACGTCCTCCTCTCTTCTCCATCGTCCAAGCTCTCACACACTCTCTCCTCTCTCTCCTCTCTCTCTCTCTGCATCTCTTCTCCTCTCATCTCACTCTCTCTCTCTCTCTCACACTCACTCTCACTCACTCTCTCTCTTCTTCTACTCTCCCTCCTCTCTCTCTCTCCTCTCTCTCTCCCTCGCTCTGATCTCTCTTCTCGGTCTCACCTCTCTCACTCTCTCCTCTCTCTCGTCTTCCACTTCCTCTCTCTCTCTCTCTCCTCTCGTTGCTCTCCTCTCTCTCTCCTCTCTCCTCTCTCACTCGTTCTCTCCCCACTTTTTCCCTTTCTCTCTCTCTCTGCTCCATATGCCTTTATAATAAGCCATACCCCATCTTAAAGCTATGTGTGGATCCTGCCTCCACTACATCACTTGCTAGGCTTTTCCACTTCCTTACTACTCTATGACTGAAGAAATACTTCCTAAAACCCTGTGACTCGTGTGTGTGTGTGTATGTGTGTGTGTGTGTATGTGTGTTGTGTGTGTGTGTGTGTGTTGTGTGTTGTGTGTGTGTGTGTGTGTGGTGTGTGTGTGTGTGTGTGTGTGTGTGTGTGTACTCCCCTAGTTGTACTCACCTAGTTGAGGTTGCAGGGGTCGAGTCCAAGCTCTTGGCCCCGCCTCTTCACTGGTCGCTACTAGGTCACTCTCCCTGAACCGAGAGCTTTATCATACCTCGTCTTAAAGCTATGTATGGTTCCTGCCTCCACTACATCGCTCGCCAGACTGTTCCACTTCCTGACCACTCTATGACTGAAGAAATGCTTCCTAACATCCCTCTGACTCTTCGGAGTCTTCAGCTTCCAAGAGTGACCCTTTGTTCCTGTGTCCCCTCTGTGTGTGTGTGTGTACTACCTAATTGTGGTTGCAGGGCTCAAGACTCAGCTCCTGGTCCCGCCTCTTCATTGATCGCTACTAGTTCCTCTCTCTCTCTCTCCTGTCCTCCAGTGTCGTCAGGTTGATTTCCCTTAACCTCTCCTCGTAGGACAAACCTCTTAGCTCTGGGACTAGTCTTGTTGCAAACCTTTGCACTTTCTCTAGTTTATTTACGTGCTTTGCTAGGTGTGGGTTCCAAACTGGTGCCGCATACTCCAATATGGGCCTAACGTACACGGTGTAAAGGGTCCTGAACGATTCCTTATTAAGATGTCGGAATGCTGTTCTGAGGTTTGCTAGGCGCCCGTATGCTGCAGCAGTTATTTGGTTTGATGTGCGCTTCAGATGGGGCCTGGTGTTTTACTCCCCCACAAAGATCTTTTTCCTTGAGTGAGGTTTGTAGTCTCGGGGCCCTCTGACTGTACTCTGTCTGCGGTCTTCTTTCCCCTTTCCCCCAATCTTCATGACTTTGCACTTGGTGGGGCTGAATCTCAGAAGCCATTTGCTGGCCCCAGGCCCTGCAGCCTGTGTGTGTGTGTGTGTGTGTGGTGTGTGTGTGTGTGTGTGTGTGTGTGTGAGTGTGTGTGTGTGTGTGTGTGTGTGTGTGTGGGGGTGTGTGGGGGTGTGTGTGTGTGTGTGTGTGTGTTTGTGTGTGTGTGTGTGTACTCACCTATATGTACCACCTATATGGGGTTTGGGCAGGGGTTGAGTCATAGCTCCTAGCCCCGCCTCTTCACTGGTCGATACAAAATTCACCTCTCTCCCTGCTCCATGATATTTGTCTACCTCTTCTTAAAGCTATTTTATGGAACTTGCTTCCACTACTTCACTCTCCAGATTATTCCAGTTCCTGACAACTCTAAAGACTAAAGAAATACTTCCTAACATCCCTATGACTCATCTGGGTTTTCATTTTCCAATTGTGTCCCCGTGTTTCTGTATCCCATCTCTGAAACATTCGATCCTTGTCCACGTTGTCAATGCCTCTTAGTATTTTATACGTTGTTATCATCTTCCCTCTATCCCTCCTATCCTCTAGTGTCATCAGATTGAGTTCCTTTAACCTTTCCTCATAAGACATACCCCTCAGTTCCGGGATTAATCGTGTTGCAAATTTTTGCACTTTCTCCAATTTCTTGACGTGTTTGGCTAAGTGAGGGTTCCATACTGGCGCTGCATATTCCAGTATAGGCCTTACGTACACTGTGCACAATGTCGTGAATGACTCCTTATTCAGATGCCTAAACGCCAATCTCAGGTTTGCCAATCTCCCATATGCTCCCAGCATTTAAATTTTGATTTGATGTGTGCCTCAGGGGACATGTTCGTTATAATGCTTACCCCATGATCATTTTCTTTAACTGACGTTTTCACCTGTACTCCGTCTGCGGTCTTCTGTGTCCTTCCCCAATCTTCATGACCTTACACTTACTGGGGTTAAACTCCAGGAGCCATTTGTCGGACCATACTTGTAGTTTGTCCAGATCCCCTTGTAATCTTAACTGATCCTTCTCCCACTTGTATTCTCCTCATCAGTTTCACATCATCAGCGAACAGTGACACTTCTGAATCTGTTCCTTCCACCATGTCATTCACGTAAACAAAAAACAGCACCGGGCCTAGGACTGAACCTTGTGGAACCCCACTCGACACATTCGCCCAAACCCCGACACGCATCACGTACCAACCACACGTTTGTTTCCTTCCTCTCAGGTATTCCCTGATCCATTGCAGTACTTTCCCCTTTATTCCTGCCTGCTCCTCTAATTTTTGCACCAGTCTTTTGTGTGGCACTGTGTCAAAAGCCTTCTTGCATCTAAAAAGATGCAATCTACCCATCCCTCTCTCTCCTGTCTTACTTTTGTTACCTTATCGTAGAACTCATGTAAATTTGGGGACACAGGATTTCCCATCTCGAACCCGTGCTGACTTTCATGTATGAGCCCAAATCCTTTTCAATGTGTTCCATTACTTTTCTCCTGATAATCTTTCCATGACTTTACATACTATACAAGTCAGTGACACTGGTCAGTAGTTTAATGCTGCCTGTCTGCCCCCTTTCTTAAAAATTGGAACTAACATAGCTGTCTTCCACGCCTCAGACAACTGCCCTGTTTCGTAGATTTACTGAAGATTGCTGCTAATGGCACACAACAGTTCCTCTGCTCCCTCTCTCAGTATCATGGAGATATGTTATCTGGGCCCACCGCCTTTGAGGTATCGAGTTTCGTCTAGCAGTTTCTTCACTTCTAACCTTGGTTATGTGTATTTGTGTCCAGCGCCTGCTGGTGAACCCTACTTCCACAGTTTGCTGGAAGCATTCCTGATCTATTGTGAATACTTCTCTAAATCTTTTGTTTAGTTCATCACATACTTCTTGGTCACTCTTCGTCAGCTTCCCTCCTTCTTTCCTCAGTCTGATTACCTGGTCCTTGACTGTTGTTTTTTCTCTAATGTGACTGTATAACAACTTTGGTTCAGATTTGACTTTTGATGCTATGTCGTTCTTGTATTGCCTCTGGGCCCCCCCCCTCCTTATCTTTGCATATTCGTTTCTGGTTCTTCTGCTTTATCTCCTTGTTTTCTTGAGTCCTTTGCCTTCTATACCCTTTTCCCTGCTCTCGCACACTTGGCTTTGGCCTCTTTACACTTCAAATTTAAAAAATGGGCTCACCTCTGGTCTTACCATTTTTTCTGTTGCCCTTTGGTTGAACCTTTCCCTCTGCCGCCCTGCACTTAGTGGTTACTATTTCCCTCATTTCATTTACTGTCTTTCCATCTAGTTCTCTTTCCCACTGCACTTCATGCAAGAAACTTCTCATTCCTATGTAGTCCCCTTTTTTGAAGTTTGGTTTCTCTTTTTGTTCTCGTGCTACTGCATTCTCCAGTGTTAACTCAACAAGATATTCAAAACTCAGGACATCATGATCACTAGCGCCAAGGGGTCTTTCGTGAGTGATATCCCTTATGTCTGAACTATTCAAGGTGAATATGAGATCCAGCCTTGCTGCAACATCCTCTCCTCTCTCTCTGGTTGTATCAATAACATGTTGATGCATGAAGTTCTCCAATACTCAATTGCCCAATACTCAATTGCCCAATTTTATTCTAAATCCCTATTATTGCCCAATTTTACTTTAAACTATATTGATCAAACTTATTGTAAACTTCTTTTATTGACCATTTTTATTCCATACTTTTTTAAACTAGTATTTTCAACTACAACTTTTATATTATCCTATCTACCATCTTACTAGCATATTATAACCAAGTCATTGCCATTTTTATTTTTATCATTTTTTTTATTATTCTTTTGCTATCTTAATTTGTGTATTTTATCCTGTCAATTTAAATCTAAATATACTCTAATTCTTGTAAACAACTTACATAAGACCTTAGTGCAATTACAATTGATTATATTATTAGATTAATCACAGTTTTACTCTAGCTCATTCTAGCTCAATGCATAGTCAATACCAAATTCACTATACAAAACCATAGTTTCAATTACTAGTGAGAGACTGGTGCTATTTGTAATTTGTATTTTTATATTATTACACTAAACCTATTGTACTATAGCTCTTTCTAGCTCAATACATAGTCAATTTCCAAATTCACTATATTAGACCCTAGTGCAATTACTATGAGAGACTGGTGCTATTTTTTAATTTGTATTTTTAAAATTATTAGATTAAATTCAGTTGTAACATAGCTCATTCTTAACTCAATACATTTGTCAATACCAAATTCACTATTTTAGACCATAGTGCAATTACTAGTGAGAACTAGTGCTATTTTTAATTTGTATTTTTATAAATTTTTAGATTAAACCTATTGTACTATAGCTCATTCTAGCTCAAAACATAGACTCCACAAAAGTCATTATTAGACCTTAGTGCAATTACAAGTGGAGTCTTGTTCTATTTTAATTTGTTTTTTTTTATTACTAGTTTATACCCAGTTGTACTTTAGTTCATTCCAGCACAACACATAGACAACATCAACTTCATTATGTGTAGTAGTGACTATACCTACATGACCAAAATACTCTAGCTACATACTTGTCCAAACTTCCAAACCCCTAAAAGATATCAGTACTAGAACTCAACACACAAAATCAGGATATAATAACCATAATTTAAACCTAGAAGATGATTGATCACGTTGACCTGACTAAACCCCATAAACAAACACCCAATCAAAACCTATTGGAAAAATAACGCCTTATTCACAGCATCACAAGCCACCACTATCTTAAACAAGGCTAAAAGTCTATTAGTACTTAACTACAACATCAGGTCCTTAAGCAAACACTATGATGACCTCCTAGCACTCCTTGAGTCACTAAAGACACCTTCTCCTGCATTATTCTTACTGAGACCTGGCTTAAGCAGGACACAATAAAATACAAACCCCCTACCAGGGTACACAGCAATTCACAACTGCAGGGCCAAACCAAGTTGGGGGTGGTTTTTGCAATCTATTACTCAACCAATTTCTTGTCTTAGCACCACTTGCTTTGTGATGAATATGGGGAATACATTTTTGCTAATTTTACTGTAAAAAACCTTAAGAAAGCCTATAACAATCGGTTTCCATTTACCGGATACCTCACACAAACATCCCAAATTTCAGTGAGAAATTAAAGTCACTAATAACAAACAGACAAATGATAAGCACCACCTTCTCTTAGCTGGAGACTTCAACATCAACCTTGGCTTACTAGATGATCAAACCTGTAACTGATTTCATTCAACATTATGAACAAACACTCTCATACCAACAATAACTAAACCAACCAGGCCATGAGACAAGTGCAACCATAATAGACCACATATGGACCAATATACTAGCCCCCCTTAAATCAGGGATAATCACAGATAGCACTACCAGACCACTAACCCCACCTTCCTCCTGACAAACATTAGTAAACCACCACTTGAATACAACAAAGTCTCATTTAGACTCCCTGACGAGGCCTCAGTAAGGAAGATTCCCCAGCTGACCTAGAGACTGTTGATTGGCCCACAGAATTCCCCCAAAGGCCAATGGTATTGATGACTGGACAGACATTTTTCTTAACAAATTACTTAGACTATACACAAACATTGTCCTATAAAAACAAAACAGATCACAAACAAACGGCTTGGTTGCCCATGGCTAACCAGCACCATTCTGAAATCCATTGACAAGAAACACCAAAATGAAAAAGCAATATAGACAGGGCTTAATACACAAAGATATTCTTAAACACTATTCATCAGCTCTCACCAAAGTAATAAAGAAAGCCAAACAACTATACTACTGAGCTACTCAAGTCCCAATATGACTCAGTTTTTAGCAAGCCGCTAACCAGACTGAGAGTCGAAGATCAAAATGAATTTTTTATGAGAGAGCCACAAAATTTGATTAACACAAGCCTATCCGATGTTATCCTGACGCCAAAAAGACTTCGAACAGGCGATAAATGACATGCCCATGCACTCTGCCCCAGGGCCAGACTCATGGAACTCTGTGTTCATCAAAAACTGGGAAAAGCCCCTATCACGAGCCTTTTCCATCCTATGGAGAGGGAGCATGGACACGGGGGTCGTCCCACAGTTACTAAAAACAACAGACATAGCCCCCCTCCCCCAAAGGGGCAGTAAAACAACAGCAAAGAAAATACAGACCAATAGCACTAACATCCCATATCATGAAAATCTTTGAAAGGGTCCTAAGAAGCAAGATCACCACGCATCTAGAAACCCATCAGTTACACAACCCAGGGCAACATGGGTTTAGAACAGGTCGCTCCTGTCTGTCTCAACTATTGGACCACTACGACAAGGTCCTAAATGCACTAGAAGACAAAAAGAATGCAGATTTTAATATATACAGACTTGCAAAGCCTTCGACAAGTGTGACCATGGCGTAATAGCGCACAAAATGCGTGCTAAAGGAAAAACAGGAAAATTTCGGTCGATGGATCTATAATTTCCTCACTAACAGAACACAGAGAGTAGCGTCAACAGAGTAAAGTCCGAGGCAGCTACGGTGAAAAGCTCTGTTCCACAAGGCACAGTACTCGCCCCCTCTTGTTCCTCTCCTTATATCCGACATAGACAAGGATGTCAGCCACTGCACCGTGTCTTCCTTTGCAGATGACACCCGAACTGCATGACAGTGTCTTCCATTGCAGACACTGCAAAGCTCCGGCAGACATCAACCAAATCTTTCAGTGGGCTGCAGAAAACAATATGAAGTTCAACGATGAGAAATTTCAATTACTCAGATATGGTAAAAAATGAGGAAATTAAATCTTCATCAGAGTTTCAAAAAAAATTCTGGCCACAAAATAGAGCGAAACACAACGTCAAAAACCTGGGAGTGATCATGTCGGGGGATCTCACCTTTAAGGACCATAACATTGTATCAATCGCATCTGCTAGAAAAATGACAGGGGGGATAATGAGAACCTTCAAAACTAGGGAGGCCAAGCCATGATGACACTCTTCAGGTCACTTGTTCTATCTAGGCTGGAATATTGCTGATACTAACAGCACCTTTCAAGGCAGGTGAAATTGCCGACCTAGAAAATGTACAGAGAACTTT
The DNA here is from genome assembly GCF_026875155.1 of Cherax quadricarinatus. Taxonomy (NCBI): domain Eukaryota; kingdom Metazoa; phylum Arthropoda; class Malacostraca; order Decapoda; family Parastacidae; genus Cherax; species Cherax quadricarinatus. The sequence continues at coordinate 707,525 of NC_069442.1, forward strand.
CACGGGCGCGCATAAGGAGATAAAACACCCCAATTATTGGGAGCGCTTGAGGTTCCTAAACCTGTATCCCCTGGAACGCAGGAGGGAGAGAATACATGATTATATACACCTGGAAAATCCTAGAGGGACTTAGTACCGAACTTGCAAACCGAAAATCACCCAATACGAAAGCAAAAGACTTGGCAGACGATGCACCATCCCCCCAATGAAAAGCAGGGGTGTCACTAGCACGTTAAGAGACCATACAATAAGTGTCAGGGGCCCGAGACTGTTCAACTGCCTCCCAGCACACATAAGGGGGATTACCAACAGACCCCTGGCAGTCTTCAAGCTGGCACTGGACAAGCACCTAAAGTCAGTTCCGGATCAGCCGGGCTGTGGCTCGTATGTTGGTTTGCGTGCAGCCAGCAGCAACAGCCTGGTTGATCAGGCTCTGATCCACCAGGAGGCCTGGTCTCAGACCGGGCCGCGGGGGCGTTGACCCCCGGAACTCTCTCCAGGTAAACTCCAGGTAAACTCCAGTAGATTCACAGACACTAGAGGAGATATAAAAAAGACCTGGAAAACACTCTCTCAGATTCTAGGGACCCACAAACTGAGAAAAACCAAGAATATTGTCCTAACTAAACCTAATGAAACACCACTACATCCCACTGACACAGCTAACAAGATAAACGACTTCTTCTCAACCATAGGATCTAATCTCGCCAGTAAAATCCCACATACCAATGCCCATGCCGGGGACTACCTAGATGGGAATTTCCCTATTTTCCCTTTTATCTTGCACCAACTGACCCACGGAAGTCACTGAGATTATAAAGTCACTTAAAAAAAAAACTCAGGGAATCTGTCTCATGTCCCCCCCAATTTACTGTACAAGCGAGCGGCCCATGTCCTTTCGCATGCTATTTCATTACTTTTTAACAAGTCACTAGAGACTAGCACCTTCCCGAAAACTATTAAAATGGCAAGGGTTACACCAATACATAAAGGTGGTGACCCTACAGACTTAAACAACTATAGGCCAATATCTAACTTACCATGCTATCCAAATATTTGAGAAACTCGTGCACAGGAGACTGTATTCATTTATAACGGCTCAAAACATACTCAACCCCTGCCAATTTGGATTCAGGAAATATAAAAGCACTAATGATGCAATCATAAAAATGCTAGATCTGCTTTACACAGCATTTGAAAATAAGGAATATCCACTAGTAATTTTTATTGACCTAAGAAAAGCTTTTGACACAGTAGACCACGACATCCTACTCCACAAACTTGATCATTACGGTATAAGAGACAATGCGCTTGCTTATTTCAAATCTTACATTACTAATAGGTATCAGTACATCACCATTAAAGACACAGCATCAGCAACACGGCCACTTGATACTGGAGTTCCGCAGGGAAGTGTCCTTGGTCCCCTGCTCTTCCTCACATACATCAATGACCTTCCAAACTTATCCCAACACCTGAAACCCATTCTCTTTGCTGATGACACGACTTATGTCATCTCTCACCCTAATCTTGCCACCCTCAACACCATTGTGAATGAGGAGCTGATTAAAATATCGACTTGGATGACAGCCAATAAACTTACGCTTAACACTGACAAAACCTACTATATTATGTTTGGTAGCAGAGCAGGAGATGCACAAATTAACATTAAGATTGACAACACTCTAATTACCAGAAATAATGGGGGCAAATTCCTAGGCTTATACCTTGACAACAACCTGAATTTCAGCACCCATATCCAGCATATAACCAAAAAAGTATCCAAACGGTTGGGATCCTCTCCAAGATACGATACTACGTGCCGCAAAATGCCCTTCTCACACTATACCACTCACTTATTTATCCATAACCTCACCTATGCTATTTGTGCTTGGGGATCAACTGCAGCAACACACCTAAAGCCAATAATAACCCAACAAAAAGCTGCAGTAAGAATAATCACTAATATCCCATCCCTGGCAACACACACCCCCACTCTTCATAGACCTAAACTTACTCCCAGTTCAGTACATCCACACTTACTACTGTGCAATCTACATCTACAGGGCCTTAAACTCTAATATCAACCTTGACCTAAAACACTTTCTTGATAGTTGTGACAGAACCCACAGGCATAACACCAGACACAAACATCTCTACGACATTCCCCGTGTCCGACTAAACCTTTACAAAAATTCAATGTATGTCAAAGGCCCTAAAATCTGGAATACCCTAACTGAGAGCTCTAGAACTGCAGACATTCAAAACTACCATTAGAAAACATCTTATCTCCCTGATACACCCCGTCAACTAACTACACGAATACCACCTGGTGGTTCACACTTACACTCACTCACTCATTTGACCATAAACAGAAATATTAATCTCAATCTTAAAATAATGAATCCTGTGATACTCCAATTCTGAACCTATGTACTGTGCCAAAACAAAAGCATTCACATTGCTAAACTCACAAACTAGTATTTAGTTACTTAGCCATAATACCAACTTACCTCATAATTTGTAATATTTTACAATTAAGAATAAAACTAAGTCTGCCCGAAATGCCTAGCCATGCTAAGCGTTCTAGTGGTACACTCTGTAATCACAATTTTACTACATGTAAACCAAACAATAACCAAATTTCTGTAAACTCAGTACTGTAATTCTTATAGAGAATAAACTTTGAATTTGAATTTGAATTTGAATACAGTCTCCAACATCTTAGCCCTCCATGTTTCTGGTCCCCCATGTGGCTCTAGGTTTTCCCAGTCAATCTCTTTATGATTGAAATACCCCATTATAAGCAATTTTGTCCTACCCATATGAGCCCTCCTGGCCACTTCAGCCAGTGTATCCACCATTGCCCTATTGCGCACATCATACTCTCCTCTTGTTCTCCTGCTGTTAAGTGGTGGGTTATACATCACTGCTATCATCACCTTTGGACTCCAGTCATGAAGCTTTCCTCAATGAAGGTCGTCTGTTTCCCTTCTTTCCATTCCTCTATCTCCTCAAAACTACACTGGTTTTTTATGAGAAGGTACTACTCCCCCTCCTCTGTTCTCTATGTCTTTCCTCATAATCTGATATCAGGTGGAAAAAATGCTTCTGTTATCATCCTGTAAATTTTGTCTCTGTTAGTGCTATTGATGTCAGGTGATGCATCCAATGATGCGTTCTTGCACTCTATCACTTTGTTTGTTATTCCATCTGCATTGGTGTACCATTACCTTTAGCTTCCTTTCCTCATTACTGTAGTTTTTGGGAGATGGAAGAGGATAGGTGCAGGCTGGGAGGGTGGGGGCAGGGCACAATGTTATGGGGGAAGGCTGCTGTTGATTTGTGGAATTAGTGCCTGGGGGGTGGTGGCTAGGAGTGAGGTTCGTTTTGTTTACTGTGTTAGGTTGATATGTGTGAGACCATGGGGTGAGAGTTTTTCTGTAAGCATTGTGTTTGATGTTCCCCAAAGGCTGAGTTTTCCTGTCTGTCGTTTGCCTGTCTGTCAATCTTTCCTCCCACTGGTTCTGTCTTGCACTCACTTTCGTTCTTCCCATTTTTTTTTTTGTCCTTTTTCGTGTTCTGTTCGATGAGGAAACTTTTTGATAAATATGGAGAGTCCTTTAACAGTTGTTTTGTTGTAGTATTCCTGTTTGTAATCCATCTGTCCTTGAAATGTCAATCTGATTGGTCGATTTCTTTTCCCTCGAATACCCCCCCCCCTAGTCTGAAAATTTTCATAACTGAGACATGTCCCTCTCTCCCTGTTATGCAATGATGTTCTTAATCTCTGTTTTTTACCAATGCTTTCTTTATCATAGGTCTGCCCTTCAGCCTCCTGAAAGCCCATGAATAATTATTGACCTCTCCCTCTCATCTTACCATTGTTTTCCCTCTGTATCTCTGGATCTGATTTAAGCATCTCCTTTGCTGTTTCCCTAATCATCTCCCAGACACATGATGGCCTGTTATTACTGCTGAAAGAACCACCCACTGCTTGATCCATCCTCCTTCAGTCCCCTCGCTGCTTGCTGATGTTCCATATCACATCTTGCTCCATTTCGGACCTCATCTTTAGATTAAGCTTCAGCACATCCAAATTCTTTCCTCCAAATCTCTGTATCTTTGTCTCAGCTACTACAGCTCGTCATTCCCACTTCTTGCTCTCTGAGATATTTGCTCGAACATGTTTTGCAAAGCTCGTTTAACTTTTCTCCCATCGTTGTTCCATTTTATTCTTGTTGCCATTCTACCCATTCTTCCTTTACACGGACCAGCCATCATCGGTTCCCTTGCTTTACCTCTCCCATTGAGAGCACCATTTTGTTTTTATCCTGTTTTGATGTTCTATGCTTCACTTATCGTAAAAATGTGTGTGGTGGGGGGATTTAATGAGCTAATGTGTTTTGTTAGGTTAGGTTTGTGTGTGTGTTGTGTGTATGTGTGTGTGTGTGTCATGTGTGTGTGTGTACTCACCTATTTTGTGGTTGCAGGGAGTCGAGTCCTAGGCTCCTGCCCGCCTCTTCAACGGTTGCTACTAGACCCTCTCTCTCCCCAGCTCCATGAGCTTTATCCAACCCTCGTCTTAAAACTGTTGTTGGTTCCTGCCTCCACTACGGTCATTTTCTAGGCTCTATTCCACTGCCTTACAACTTCTATGACTGAAAGAAGAAACTACTTCCTACTATCTCATCTGACTCAATTTGTGTCTTCAACTTCCAATTGTTGCTCTTGTTTTGTGTCCCCTCCCTGGAACATCCTGTCCTTGTCCAACCTTGTCATTACACGCAGTAGTTTTTTATATGCCTCCGTTTTCATGTCTCCCCGACCCTCCTGTCCTCCTGTTCGTCAAGCGATTTCCCTTAACTCTTACTTCATAGGGACATTACCCTTACGCTCTGGAATATCCTTGTAGACAAACCTTTGTACTTTTCTCTAGTTTCTTTGACGTGCTTTATCAAGTGCGGGTTCCAAACAGGTGCTCCACTACTCGTTATGGGGCCTGAATACACGGTGTACAGTGTCTTGATGATTCCTTACTAACGGGTCGGAATGCTGGTTCTCAGGTTTGCCACAGGCGCCATATGCTGAGCAGTGATCTGATTGATGTGTGTTCCGGAGACATGCTCGGTGTTATAATCACCCCAAGATCTTTCTCCTTGAGTGGAGGTTTGCCGTCTTTGGCCACCTAGCCTTTTACTCTGTCTGTGGTTTCTGTTGCCCTCCCCTCATATTCATGACTTTGCATTTGGCAGGATTAAATTCGAGATGCCATTTGCTGGACCAGGTGTCTCAGTCTGTCCAGGGTCTCTTGAAGTCCTGGCCTGGTCCTCATCAGAATTTAATTCTTCCTCCATTAACTCACATCTATCCTGCAAACAGGGGACACTTCTGAGTCAAACCTTCCGTCTGGCGTCACCATCATACCAAAAATGCACTGGTTCCGAGGACCGACCCCTGTGGGAATAAAAACCCCGCTCGTCACAGGTGCCCACTGTGATACATCATTAGTACCATGATCGTTGTTGCCCTCCCTGCAGGTATTCTCTATCCATTGCAAGGGCCCTTCCTGTGATATGCACCTGATGCTCTAGTTCTGCATAATCTCTTGTGAGGAACTGTGTCAAAAGCCTTCTTGCAGTCCAAGAAGATGCAATCAACCCATCCCCTCTCTCTCTTGTCTTTACTTCTGTTATTTTATCATAATACTTCCAGAAGGTTTGTGACACAAGGGTTTTGACTTCCGTGAAATCCGAGCTAGTTGGCATTTATACTCCTGTTCCGTTACAGGTGCTCACCACTCTCCTCCTGATAATATTCTCCTCATAATTTTGCATATATACACGTCAATGACCACAGGTCTATAGTTTAGTGCCTCTTTTCTGTTCTCCTTTTTTGAAAATGGGACTACATTTGCCTCTTCCATACTTCAGGTAGTTCGCCCAGTATCAGGGATTGGTTGAAGATTGTGGTAAGTGGTTAGCACACATATCTGCCTCCCTCTCTAATGACCCATGGAGAGATGTTGTCCGGTCCCATTGCCTTTGAGGTATCGATGTCCTTAGCAGTTTCTTCACCTCCTCCTCATCTGTATGTATGTCTAGTCCAACACTTGTTGGTGTATTTCCTCGTTGGTGGTTCCCCATTGGGTCTGTCCCCCCAGAGTCCTTCCTGTCTCTACTGTAAATACTTCCTTAAATCTCGTGTTGAGCTCCTCACATAACTCTGTCGTTTCTTGTGAGTTCTCCACCTTCTTTCACTCAGCCTTATCACCTGTCCTTGATCTGAATGAAAGTTTAAGGAAACATGTTGCAACATTGGATATCTTAAGACACATGTTGCACATGTGTCTTAAACTTTCTATGTCGGTTCTTTTTACTTTCGTGCAAAACGCGTCCTTGGACTGTTGTCTTTCCTCCTAATGTGGCTATACAGCAGTTTTCAGTGTCTGATTTGATTTCGATGCTATTGTCGTTTTCATTACTGTCGCTGGGCCTCCTCCTTAATCTGAGCCTTAAACTCGTTTCTAGCTCTTTACTAATCTCCGTGTTTTCTGGAAGTCTCTAGCCTCATGTACCTTTTCCATTCTCTGTTGCATTAGTTTTTGCCTCCCTACAACTTCGGGTTAAACCAAGGACTCGTTTTGGTCCTTCCTTTTATTTCTGTTTCCTTGGGAACAAAACTTACTCTGCCTCCTTGCACTTGTTTGCACAATATTCCATCATCTCGTTTACTGAATTTTTCCTACCATTTCTCTGTTTCCCACTGACACCTCTGCAGGAAAGTTCTCATACCTGTGTAGTCCCCCTTTTATCAGTTTGGCCTGTCCCTTCAGTTCCTGTTACCTTCTCCACTTGTAACCTTCACTATATCGTCAAACTCAGAACACATGATCGCTAGCTCCTTGGGGCTCTCTCGTAAGTGATGTCACTCGATGTCTGAAAACTGCTCGGGTGAACACCAAGATCAGTCTTGCTGGCTTCATCCTCCCCTCTCTACTATGGTTGTGTCCCTGACATGTTGTGATGCATGAGGTTTTCAAGTACCACATCCAACATCTGGCCTCTCCATGTTTCGGGCCCACAGTGGATCCAGGTTTTTCGCAGTCGATCTCCCTTGGTTGATGAAATCGCCCATTACAGTACTTTGCTCTGCTTCGTGTGAGGCTCCCCCTCTTTCTTGCCACCTCAGCCAGTTGTCCACCATCACCCTGTTTGTTTTCTTCGTATCCACTCTTGGCCTCCGCAGTTCTGTGGTGGGTTATACATCACTCCAATGATTACTTTAGTTTCTCCGGACTGAATTGTACCTACAATGTAGTCTCTTTCTCCAATCATGTCCATGCCTTCCATTTCATCAAATTCCCCATTGGTGTTTTATGAGCAGTGCATACCCTCTCCCCCTCTACTCCTTCTATCTTTCCTCAGGATCTGATATCCTGTTGGGATGATTGTGTCTGTTATTGTCTCAGCGAGTTTTGTTTCTGTGGACTGCTATGATGTCTGGGATTTTTCACTGATCTCTTTCATTCCACTCCTCATGATTTATTCGTATTCCATCCGGCTTTGTGTACACAAGCCTTTGTTTCTTTTCTATCATTGTGGTATGCAAGAATATTGGGGTTGGGGGAGCGAGAGCTTGGTGGGGGGCCTATATGGGGCTGTGGTTGTGGTGGGGTATGTGTTGATGGGGGTGGGGGTTCCTGAAGAATGCCATAAGGGGACAGCTGTTGGGGGTGAGGTTTGTGATTTGGGGGTTGGTGGCAGAGGGGAACAGTGAGTGAGGTTTGTTAGTATAGGTTGCCTCAGTTGCGTGGGAATGTTGCGGGTGGGGTCTTTTGGTGGGGAGATTCTGAGGGGTGTGTTTGCCCTTCCTCCTGTGTCTGGGTCACATGCTCATTTTCATTGCTTCTCGTTCCTCCTTGCGTCTCTGTACCTCTCTTTCAGTGTAGTCCTTTCTTCTTGAGTTCTGTCGCGGTCGAGGTATACTCTCTGGTACCCTATTTGTCCCTCAGTCATGCTCTTTCTTGCCAGAATCCGATTCGACTATTCTTCCTTGTAAAGTTACTTTAACAGGCCGTATCCTTCCACTCGACAAACCACCATTCTCTGAAAATTTGTCACCTGGAGTCTTATTGCCCTCCCCTATTGTTTTCACTGATGCCTTAATCATTTTTTTCCTCTGTTTTATTTCTTCAAGATTGGCCCCCTTGGCTTCTTGAGCCGTACCACAAAGACTGACTCGCCCATATCTCCTACCACTGAGTTCCATCTGCTTCCTCTGAGGCAATTTTATTTCTTCCATTGACAATGTTTCTTGCCTTCTGTACCTGTCTATATCTGAAACTTCTATTCTCAGGGACTGTCTTTCCTGGCAGCTGTCCCTTGCTACTGCAGTTGGCAGTATGGATTCTTCATATAACAAGACTTCATTGTCTTATGGACCTGTCGCTTGATCTTAGTGTGGCTCATCGTCTTTTCCCTGGCCCCACGTGGGTCTGATAGGGCTTCGTGTACAGCATGTCTCCTTTGTTTCTTTGCATCCCTTGTCTGCGCCTGACTTTGAATATTTTCCATCACTGTCTTCAGGGACCTGTCGCTTGATCTCAGTGTTGCTCTTCGTCTTTTCCTTGGCCCCACGTGGGTCTGATAGGGCCTTCGTGTACGGATGTCTCGTTGTTGCTTACCATACCCCTTGTCTGCACCTGGAATTTGAATTTCCTGGATGTCACATCTGAATTGTCATTTTTCTCTCTTAATCTGTTTCAGGCTTTGCAGTTTCTCTTTTAAGCACTGTTATATCCTAGCTTCTGCTGCTAAGGACCTGTACTCCCACTTTCTTGCACTCTTCAGTATCCGCTCTCATTTTCTTTACCAAGCTCTACATCTTCCTTCCCCACCTCTTCCTCCCTTTTTTTTGGAGGCTCTAACTCCAGTCTTTCATCCATGGTCGTATACCAGATCTCTGGTTTTCGTCCTTAAGGCCATCAATATTTTTTTTTTTTTTTTTTTTTTTTTTTTTTTTTTTTTTTATTACGCAGACAGAAGAAGGTAGCGGAGGGAGGGGGTGTGGGGGGGAAAAGAGAGAAAGGGTAGAGAGAGAGAGAGAGAAGGGTTAGAAAGAAAGAGGGTAGAGAGGAGGAGAGAGAAGGGTAGGAAAGAGGGAGAGAGAGGGAGAGGTATGAGGGGTGAGGGATAAGACCAAGGGGGAGAGAGAGAGAGAGAAATGTGAGGGGGGGTGAGAGAAAGGGTAGAGAGAGAGGAAAGAGAGGGACAGGGAGGGGAGAGAAAGAGAGAGAGAGGAGAAAAAGGACGGGCGAGGGAAAGGCATGAGAGAGAGAACATGGAGAGATGGAGAGAGGAGCCTATAGAGAGAGAGGAGGGTGAGAGAATGGGGTATGGGAGTGGGGCAGAGAGGGAGAGAGAGAGGGAGAGAGAGAGGAAGAGAGAGAGGGAGAGAAAAAGTGGGCAGAGAGAAGAGGGAGAGAGAGAGGGGAGAGAGATGAGGGAGGATAGAGAGTAGGGAAAGAGGGAGAGAGTGAGGGAAGAGAGGAGACGAGAGGAGAGGGAGAGAGATGGGAGAGACGAGAGAGAGGGGGGGGAAGAGAGAGATGGACAGATGAGAGGGAGTGAGAGAGGGAGAGAGAGAGGGAGAGAAGAGGTGAGAGGGGGAGAGAGAGAGGGAGAGAGGGAGGAAGAGAGAGAGGGAAAAAAGAGAGAGAGAGGGAGGAAGGCGAGAGCGAGGGAGAGAGAGAGGGAGAGAGAGGGAGAGTGAGGAGAGAGGGAGGTGAGGGGGGAGAAGAGAGAGAGGGAGAGTGGAGGGAGAGAGAGAGGGCAGAGAAGGAGGGGAGAGGGAGAGGGAGAGAAGGATAAATAGCGGAGAGTGAGAGGGAGAGAGGGACGTAGAGTGAGGGGAGCAGAGAGTGGTGAGAGAGGGAGAGAGGGAGAGGAGGGAGAGAGAGAGGGAGAGTAGGAGGGAGTGAGAGAGGAGAGAGAGAGGGAGAGGGAGAGAGAGAGGGAGAGAGGAGAGGGAAGAGAGAGAGTGAGAGGGAGGTGGGAGAGAGAGGAGGAGAGGGAGAGAGAGAGGGGAGAAGGAGGTAGAGAGAGAGGAACGAGAGGAGGGAGAGACGAGAGGGAGAGGGAGAGAGAGAGGGAGAGAGAGAGGGAAGAGAGGGAGGAGAGAGAGGGAGAGAAGGAGGGAGAGGGGGAGGGAGAGGGAGGATGGAGAGAGAGAGAGGGAGAGAGAGAGGGAGGGAGAGAGAGAGGGAGAGAGAGAGGGGGTTAAGGAGGAGAGAGAGGGAGAGAGAGAGGTGAGAGGGGTTAAGAGAGGAGGGAGAGATGAGAGGGGTCGAGAGGAGAGAGGGAAAGAGAGAGAGGGAGAGAGAGAGAGGGAGAGAGGATGAGAGGTGATGAGAGAGAGAGGGAGAGAGAGAGAGGGAGAGAAGAGAGAGAGAGGGGGGAGAGAGAGAGAGGGAAGAGAGGAGAGGGAGAGAGAGGAGACGAGAAGAGGGAGAGAGAGGAGCGAGAGAGAGAGAGAGAGAGAGGAGAGGAGAGAGAGAGAGAAGATGACGAGAGAGAGGAGGAGAGGAGAGAGGTGAGGAGAGACCGAGGTGAGAGAGAGAGAGGGAGAGAGAGGAGAGGGAGAGAGAGGGACAAGAGAGAGAGAGAGAGAGAGAGAGAGAGAGTGAGAGAGAGAGAGATCGAGAGAGAGAGAAGATGAGACGAGAGAGGGAGATGGAGAGAGAGTGAGGAGAGGGACGAAGAACGAGAGAAGAGAGAGAGAGATGAGGCGAGAGAGGAGGAAGAGAAGAGAGAGATATGAGAGGGGAATGCGGAGATTCGGCGAGAGGAGAGAGAGAGGGGGAGAGAGGGAGGAGGTGAGAGACGATGAGAGAGAGGGAGAGAGAGGGAGAGAGGGAGAGAGAGGGAGAAGGAGAGGAGAAGAGGGAGAGAGAGGGGGACGAGAGAGGGAGAGAGAGGGAGAGAGAGGGGAGGAGGGGAGAGAGGGAAGAGAGAGGGAGGGAGAGGGAGAGAGAAGGGAGAGGAGGGAGGAGGAGAGAGAAGGGAGAGAGAGGGAAAGAGAGAGGGAAGAAGAGGGAGAGAGAGGGAGAGAGGGAGATAGAGAGAGAGGGAGAGGAGAGAGAGGAGGAGAGAGAGAGATGAGGAGTGAGAGAGAGGAGAGAGGGAGAGAGAGAACGAAGAAGGGGAGAGAGGATGAGAGAGAGACGATGGAAGATGAGAGATGAGAGACGAGAGAGGAGAGAGAGAGAGAGAGAGGAGAGAGAGGTGCAGAGGGAACGAGCAGGGAGAGTGAGAGAGAGAGAGAGAGAGAGTGAGGAGAGAGAGTAGAGAGAGAGAGATGAGGAGAGAGACGGATGAGAGATCGAAGGTCGTATGTGAACGAGAGAGAGACGGAGAGAGAGAGGGGTGCGGAGAGAGAGGGCGGAGAGGGGGAGAGGGAGAGAGAGGGAGAGAGGGAGGAGAGTGAGGGAGAGAGGGAGAGCGTTTGAGAGAGAGGAGAGAGTGGGATGAGAGAGGGAGAGATGAGGGAGAGAGGAGGGAAGGAGAGAGAGAGGGAAGATGAGAGGGATGAGAGAGGGAGGAGAGGGAGAGAGGAGAAGAGGGAGGTGAGGGAGAGAGGGAGAGAGAGAGAAGAGGGGAGCGAGAGAGAGAGAGGGGGATGGTTGGATCTGTTCATTTCAGGCAGAGCCTTCAACATAGGAGGGTGTGGGTGGCTCTTATGTTATGTACAAGGCCAATTATTGTCAAAATTCACACTTGGATCACTTCGAGGACAGCGCGAAACAAGCTTTTATGCCACAAGACGGGCCAGAACGCAGCAACTTCAATCTGGACTGTAACCCTTTCCAGAACATCACTCCACTGAGATCATACATACCCAGGATTGACTCGAGTATGGAACACATTCGTACAGCATTAATGTTGCCAACGAGGTTATCGTCAGTTGAACAAAATGAAATGCTGGACCACAGATGGCTCCAACTTCATCCTGTTTCCTACTTGTATGTTCATATCAATAAAAAGCTTTTCAAATGAGCTGATGTAGGTAACAGCTCTTAGCTTGTCAATAACAAGTTGGAATCCCTTACTGTAAATTAGCTTGTCAATAAAACCTAGGGATCCTTATCCTTGTCAAACCATTGTGTAAAAAAAAACAAATTAAAAAAAAAAAAAAAAAAAGAGAGAGGAGAGAGGAGGAGGAGTGAGAGGGAGAGAGAGAGAGAGAGGGGAGGCAGTAGAGAGGGAGAGAGATAGAGAGAGAGGGAGAGAGAGATGAGAGGGAGAGAGAGTGCGGAAGAGGAGAGTGCGAGAAGATGAGGACGAGGAGAGAGAGAATGTGAAGATGAGAGACGAAGAGAGAGACCGAGAGAGAGAGGAGACGAGAGAGGTGCGTGTGTGACAGTGAGCGGCGTAGGGGGAGGGAAGAAGGTTATGAGCGAGGGAGGAAAGGTAGGGAGGTGAGGGTCATCGTGGGGGGTCGTGGGTGAGGCGCGTTCTAATTCCAAGGATCAGCTGTGTGCACTCAACCAGTGTAGGTTTTCAGGGGTCGAGACCCCAGCTCCGGCCCCAAGTGTCGTATGTGTGTGCGACGCGTTACGTTTCGTTGTGTGTGAAGCCGTTAGGTGTTTATACCTGTCCCAGAAATACAACTCACTTCTTGTGTACCCGTAATACTAATGAGATACCATTATCAATGAGAGTAGTGTGTGTGTGTGTGTGTGTTTATGTGTGTGTAGTGTGGGTGTGTGTTTGTACTCCCTATTTGTGGTTGCAGGGGTCGAGTCCTAGCTCCAGGCCCCCGCCTCTTCACCGGTTGCTACTAGGCCCTCTCTCTCCCGCTCCAATGAGCTTTTATCAAACCTCGTCTTAAAATGTGTATGTTCCTGCCTCCACTACGTTATTTCTAGGCTATTCCATGCCTTACAACTCTATGGACTGGCCTTTGTTTCTGTGTCCCCTCCTGGATCATCCTGTCCTTTGTCCACTTGTCTATCCACGCAGTACAGATATTTTATTATGGTCGTTATCAATGTATCCCTGAACACTCCTGTCCTCCAGTGTGGTCAGGCCGATTTTCCTTAATCTTTCCTCATAGGACATTCCCCTTAGCTCCGGAACTAACCTTGTCGCAAACTTTGTACTTTCTCTGTTTCTTGACGATGCTTTATCAAGTGCGGGTTTTTCCAAACAGGTTCTGCATACTCCAGTTTGGGACCTGACATACACGTTGTACAGTGTCTTGAATGATTCCTTACTAAGGTATCGGAATGCTGTTCTCAGTTTGCCAGGCGCCCATATGCTGCAGCATGATGTATTGATTGATGTGTGCTTCCGCGAGGACATGCTCGGTGTTTACTCACCGCCAAAAGATCTTTCTCCTTGAGTGAGTTTGCAGTCTTTGGCCACCTGCCTATACTCTGTCTGTGGTTCTTCTGTGCCCCTACCCCATCTTCATGACTTTCATTTGGCAGGACTTAATTCGAGAAGCCATTTGCTGGACCAGGTGTCCAGGTTGTCCAGGTCTCTTTTGAAGTCCTGCAGGTCCTCATCAGATATTAAATTCTCTAATTAACTTCACATTCATCTGCCATAACAGGGACACTCTGTGTCTAACCCTTCGTCATGTCGTTTCACTATACCAAAAATAGCACTGGTCCTAGGACCAACCCCTGTGGGACCCCGCTCGTCACAGGTGCCCAACTGTGATAATCATTACGTTGTGTGTGTGTGTGTGTGTGTGTGTGTGTGAGTTGTGTTGTGTGTGTGTGTGAGTATAACCTATTTGTACATCACCTATTTGTGAGTTGAGGGGCGATTCACAAGCTCCTGTCCGCCTCTTCGCTGATTGCTTCTAGGTCCTCTCTTGCCCTGACCCATGAGCTTCTACATACCTCGCCTTTATCAAAACTATGTATGGTCCCTGCCTCCCACACATCACTTTCTAGGCTAATTCCATGCTGACTACTCTATGACTGAAGAAATACTTCTAACATCCCTTTGATTCATCTGAGTCTTAATTCCAATTGTGCCTCTTGTGTCTGTGTCTTCTCTGGAACATCCCGTCTTTGTTCCACTAGTCTAATTCCGAGCAGTATTTTATATGTCGTTATCATGCCTCCCTGACCCTCACTGGCCTCCAGTGGTCGTCAGGACGATTTCCCCTCAAGCTTTCCTTCATAGGACATCCCCGTAGCTCTGGGACTCGTTTGTTGCAAACCTTTGCACTTCTCTAATTTCATTGACGGTTGCTTGACTAGGTGTGATTCCAAACTGGTGCGCATACTCCAGTATGGGCCGGGACGTAGATGGTATACAGAGTATTAAACGAATCTTACTGAGGAATCGGACGCTATCCGTCCGGTTTGCCAGGCGCCCGTGTCAGCGGTTATCTGATTGATGTGCGCTCAGGAGATATGCTCGGTTTTATACTCACCCCAGATCTTTTTCATGAGTGAGGTTGCAGTCTATTAGGCCCCATTAAATATAATTGTTTGTCTGCGGTCTTCTTTGCCCTTCCCGCAATCTTCATGACTTTGCATGTGGCAAGGGCTTAAATTCAAGGGAGCCCAGTTGCTGAGACCAGGCTTGTAGCCTGTCCGGTCTCTTTGTAGTTCTGCCTGATCTCGTCCGATTTGATTTCTCATTAACTTTCACTATCAGCTGGCAAACAACGGACCAACTTCCGGTCTATTCTTCCGTTATGTCGTTCACGTATTACCAAGAACACCAAGGTCCTAGGACTGACCCTTGTGGAAAACCCCGCTTGTCACAGGCGCCCACTCTGACACCTCGTCGCCGTCTGGATGTTGGTTGCCTCCCTGCAGGTATCTTCCTGATCCGACATTGCAGAGCCCTTTCCTTGTTATGTGTGGCCTGGTCCTCTTGATTTTGCAGTAACTCTTGTGAGGAAACAGTGTCGAAGGCCTTCTTGAGTCCATAAATACGCAGTCTTGCCACCCTCTCTCTCTTGTCTTTACTTCTGTCACCTTCGTCATAAAACTCTTGTAGGTTTGTGGGACACAGGATTTTCCTTCCTGAAACGTGCTGGTTGTACAATTATACACTTGTTTCTTTCAGGTGCCCCCACCACTCTCCTCTTGATGATCTTCTCCATGACCTTGCTTACTATAAACGTTTCAGATGATACAGGTCTGTAGTTTAGTGCCTCATGTCTGGTCTCCATTTTTAAAAATTGGAGGACACATTTGCCCATTTTACATACTCGGGAGTTGCCCAGTTTCAAATGATGTGTTGAAGATCTTAGTTAATGGCACTCACACTATATCTCTGCTCCCTCTTTAAGGGACCCTTGGAGAGATGTTGTATTCGGTCCCACCGCCT
Source organism: Cherax quadricarinatus (assembly GCF_026875155.1). NCBI lineage: Eukaryota > Metazoa > Arthropoda > Malacostraca > Decapoda > Parastacidae > Cherax > Cherax quadricarinatus. The sequence continues at coordinate 722,887 of NC_069442.1, forward strand.
TTGAGGTGTCAAGTTCGCATTCAGCAGCTTCTTCACCTCCTCTTGGTTATATGTACCATCATCCGCTGACTCTTGCTGGTGTGCCACCCTGTCTGATTTCTTGGAGTCCTACTAGTTTCCACTGTAAAATACCTCTTTAAATCTTGTGTTGAGCTCCTGGACATACTCTCGGTCGTTTCATTGTGTAATTCCCCATCACCCTTCTCAGTCTGAGTACCTGGTCCTTGACTTGTTTTCCTCCTGATGTGGCTGTATACAACAGCTTCGGGTCAGTCTTTACTTTGATGCTATGTCATTTCACATTGTCTTGAGCCTCCTTCTGTGTAGTCTCTTTGGATCAGTCGTTTAACTGGCTCTTCGGCTGATTCTTTATTTTCCTGAGGGTCTCTGTCTTCTGTACTGTTTCCATTCTCTAGTACACCTAGTTTTTGCCTCCCTACACCTTTGGGGGTGAACAAGGACTCGTTATGTTCTTCCCCATTATTTCTGTTTACCCTTGGGGAACCAAACTCTCCTTGCCTCCTTGCATTTTGTTTGCGACTTAGTCCTCATTTTTGTACTGGTTTTCCGTCAGTTCCCTCTCCCACTGAATGTCTTGAAGGAGAGTTCCTCAATGCCAGTAGTAGTTCCCCCTTTTGTAGTTTGGTTTTTCCCCAGCCTATTCCTGCTACTCTCTCCACTTGGAGCTCAACTTTTAGTCGAAGACAGAACAGAACCTCATGATCACTAGATACCAGGGGCCTTTAATACATGATACCTCCGATGTCACGACACTACTCATGGTGAAATACAAGGTCCAACCTTGTGGTTAATCCTCTCCTCTCTCTCTGGTAGGTCTCTAATGTTGAGGCTGAGGTTCTCCAGTTTCCACCCATCCATCATCTTGGCTCTCCACATGTTTCGGGACCCCATGGGGCTCCAGGTATTCCCAGTCAATTCTTGTGATTGAAATCACCTATAAAACTTGCTAACTTTGCTCCCCCATGTGTGCTCTCCTGGCCACCTCTGCTAGTGTGTCGATCAGTGCTCTGTTGCTCTAATTCGTATTTTCTCTGGGCCTACTGCAAAAAGTTTTTTTTTACTGTGGTGGGTTGTTACATTACTGCAATTATCACCTTATGTCCTCAGCACTGGATTGTTTTTTAAGTAGTCCTTTCGCCCGTGCCATCCATTCCTTCCCACCCCCCCCTATTTTCTCAAAGCCCCACTGGTTTTTAATGAGCAGTGGCAACACTCCTCTCCCCTCTCCTCCCTCATGTCTTCTGAGGATTTGATATTCCGGATGGAAGATTGGAATCTGTTATTTTCTGGTGAGTTTGTTTCTGTGAGTGCTTTATGTCTGGGGATGTCTCTTTGATTCTTTCGTGCCACTCCTCATACTTGTTTGTTATTCCATCTGCATTTGTATACAATACCTTCTACTTCTTTTCTAAGACTGTGGTCTGGGATGTATATTGGGGTTGGGGAAGTGGGAGACCTGGTAAGGAACTCATGGGTTGTTGACTGTGGGGGTGAAGTTTGTAATGTAGTGGGGTGGGGGCATTGGTGGTGCATGGGTGTTTTGATATAGAAGTGGTTTGGTTCGCATGGGGGGTTGACCTGTGGAGGCTTCTATAGTAAGTTGTGAGGGAGGCTGTATTATTTTGATATTCTTCCTGGGTCTGGATCTCCTCGTCTGTATTCTCCATCCCCTCTCTTTCCTCCTATTCGCCTTTGTACCATATCTTCAGTTTCTTCCTTTTTCTTGTGTTCTGTCGCGGTCGAGATACACCTTCCTGTATGCCGTCATGTCCCGTAATCGTGTTTCTCCTGCCAGGATCCTGGTCCGATAAGTCGCTTCTGCGTTGAGGTCACTCTACTGGCCGGGTTCTTTTTTTTACAAACCCCCCTATTTGCGAAAATTTTCCAGCTGGGTCATATCGTCTTCTCCTATGCTTTCATGATGCTTTTCAATGGTATTTTTTCCCATCCTTGTTTTCTTGCTTTATCATATGTTTCCCTTCGACTTCCTGGAGCAATACACAATGAATGACCTCACCCTTTTCATTCCCCCACTGCTTTATCCCTGTGTATCCCCTCATTTAATTTGGTTTCATCCAATGCAAGCGTTCCTTTCATCTCAGTTTCACTGGTCTAATGTACTTTGGGCCAGTGGCCTGTCATTTTTCCCTTCTCGGATTCTTGGGCTTGTTGTTGTCCTGGTAGGGCCTCCACATTAAAGCTTAGCTCTTTCATTTGCTAGTCTACTATGATAGGCATCTCCATGCAGTTTTGTGCCCCTTCTTTCCCTACAGTCCCCCTATTTGTGGCTGATGGATAGCAGTTCTGTTGGTCAATCCCAATATGTTCTTTAGGTCTTTAGGACTGTTCCAGATTTTTTCCAAATTCCTCTTCTAAACTCTGTATCCTAGCTTCTGCTGCTTTTTTGACTTGCACCTCCCACTTCCTGCTTTCCATAGCTATCATCTCTGCATTCTCATGCTAAGTTCTTTCTAGTTCTTTTACCCATTCATGATTCCCCTTTGTGTGGTGTGTGTGTGTTCGTATGTGTGTGTGTGTGTGTGTGTTGTGTGTGTGTCGTGTTGGTGTGTTGTGTGTGTACTCCCTAGTTGTACTCACCTAGTTGAGGTTGCAGGGGTCGAGTCCAAGTCCTGGCCACGCCTCTTCACTGGTCGATACTAGGCACTCTCCCTGAACGTGAGTGTATCATACCTCCTGCTTAAAGCTATGTATGGATTCCTGCCTTCCACTTACATCGGCTTCCCAAACTGTTCCACTTCCTGTACTACTCTGTGGCTGAAGAAATTACTTCGTAACATCCTTGGTGATTCATCTGTGTCTTCAACTTCAACTGGTCCCCTTGTTGCTGTTGGCCCATCTCTGGAAACATCCTGTCTTTGTCCCACCTTGTCAATTCCTCTCAGTATTTTTGTATTGTTGGTTTCATGTCCCCCTATCTCTATGTCCTCCAGTGTGTCAGGTTGATTTCCCTTAACCTCTCCTAGTAGGCGCATACCTCTTTGCTCTGGGACTAGTCTTGTTGCAAACCTTTGCACCCATTTCTCTAGTTTCTTTACTTGCTTGGCTAGGTGTTGGGTTCCAAAAATGGTGCCGCATACTCCAATATGGGCTCTAACGTACACGGTGTACAGCGGTCTGAAATGATTCCTTATTAAGAGGTCGAAAAAATTGCTGTTCGAGTTGCTGGGCGACCATATGTGCAGCAGTTATTTGGTTGATGGGCGCTTCAGGAGAGTGCCTGGTGTTATAGTCACCGCCAAGTCTTTTTCTCGAGTGAGGTTTGTTAGTCTCTGGCCCCTAGGACTGTATCCGTCTGCAGTTCTTCTTTTCCCTTCCCCAATCTTCATGACTTTGCACTTGGTTGGGTTTGAACTCCAGGAGAAATTCAATGGACCAAGTCTGAAACCGTCCAGATCCCATTGCTGTTCTCTGCGTGGTCTTCGATTCGAATGAATCCTTCTCATCAACTTCACGTCATCTGCCCACTACAGGGGACACTTCGGGAAGTCTATTCCTTCCGTCATGTCGTTACAAATACTAGAACAGCATTGTTCATAGGACTGACCCCTGATGGGACCCGCTGGGTCACAGGTGCCCTCTCTGACACCTCGCCACGTACCATGACTCGTGACTGTCTTCCTGACAACTGTAAACTCAACGTACTGTATTCTATAGAGAAATATAATGTTGAATTGAATTTGAATTTGAAATACAGTCTCCAAACATCTTAGCCCTCAATGTTTCTGGTCCCCCTTGTGGCTCTAGGTTTTACCAGTCATATCCTCTTTATGATTAAATACCCCATTATAAGCAATTTTGTTCTACCATATGAGCCCTCCTGGCTACTTCAGCCAGTGTATCACCATTGCCATATTGCGCTCATCATACTCTATCTTGTTCTCCTGCCTGTTAAGTGGTGGGTCTACATCACTGCTATCATCACCTTTGGACTCCAGTCATGAAGCTTTCCTCAATGAAGGTCGTCTGTTTCCCTTCTTTCCATTCCTCTATCTCCTCAAAACTACACTGGTTTTTTATGAGAAGGTACTACTCCCCCTCCTCTGTTCTCTATGTCTTTCCTCATAATCTGATATCAGGTGGAAAAAATGCTTCTGTTATCATCCTGTAAATTTTGTCTCTGTTAGTGCTATTGATGTCAGGTGATGCATCCAATGATGCGTTCTTGCACTCTATCACTTTGTTTGTTATTCCATCTGCATTGGTGTACCATTACCTTTAGCTTCCTTTCCTCATTACTGTAGTTTTTGGGAGATGGAAGAGGATAGGTGCAGGCTGGGAGGGTGGGGGCAGGGCACAATGTTATGGGGGAAGGCTGCTGTTGATTTGTGGAATTAGTGCCTGGGGGGTGGTGGCTAGGAGTGAGGTTCGTTTTGTTTACTGTGTTAGGTTGATATGTGTGAGACCATGGGGTGAGAGTTTTTCTGTAAGCATTGTGTTTGATGTTCCCCAAAGGCTGAGTTTTCCTGTCTGTCGTTTGCCTGTCTGTCAATCTTTCCTCCCACTGGTTCTGTCTTGCACTCACTTTCGTTCTTCCCATTTTTTTTTTTGTCCTTTTTCGTGTTCTGTTCGATGAGGAAACTTTTTGATAAATATGGAGAGTCCTTTAACAGTTGTTTTGTTGTAGTATTCCTGTTTGTAATCCATCTGTCCTTGAAATGTCAATCTGATTGGTCGATTTCTTTTCCCTCGAATACCCCCCCCCCTAGTCTGAAAATTTTCATAACTGAGACATGTCCCTCTCTCCCTGTTATGCAATGATGTTCTTAATCTCTGTTTTTTACCAATGCTTTCTTTATCATAGGTCTGCCCTTCAGCCTCCTGAAAGCCCATGAATAATTATTGACCTCTCCCTCTCATCTTACCATTGTTTTCCCTCTGTATCTCTGGATCTGATTTAAGCATCTCCTTTGCTGTTTCCCTAATCATCTCCCAGACACATGATGGCCTGTTATTACTGCTGAAAGAACCACCCACTGCTTGATCCATCCTCCTTCAGTCCCCTCGCTGCTTGCTGATGTTCCATATCACATCTTGCTCCATTTCGGACCTCATCTTTAGATTAAGCTTCAGCACATCCAAATTCTTTCCTCCAAATCTCTGTATCTTTGTCTCAGCTACTACAGCTCGTCATTCCCACTTCTTGCTCTCTGAGATATTTGCTCGAACATGTTTTGCAAAGCTCGTTTAACTTTTCTCCCATCGTTGTTCCATTTTATTCTTGTTGCCATTCTACCCATTCTTCCTTTACACGGACCAGCCATCATCGGTTCCCTTGCTTTACCTCTCCCATTGAGAGCACCATTTTGTTTTTATCCTGTTTTGATGTTCTATGCTTCACTTATCGTAAAAATGTGTGTGGTGGGGGGATTTAATGAGCTAATGTGTTTTGTTAGGTTAGGTTTGTGTGTGTGTTGTGTGTATGTGTGTGTGTGTGTCATGTGTGTGTGTGTACTCACCTATTTTGTGGTTGCAGGGAGTCGAGTCCTAGGCTCCTGCCCGCCTCTTCAACGGTTGCTACTAGACCCTCTCTCTCCCCAGCTCCATGAGCTTTATCCAACCCTCGTCTTAAAACTGTTGTTGGTTCCTGCCTCCACTACGGTCATTTTCTAGGCTCTATTCCACTGCCTTACAACTTCTATGACTGAAAGAAGAAACTACTTCCTACTATCTCATCTGACTCAATTTGTGTCTTCAACTTCCAATTGTTGCTCTTGTTTTGTGTCCCCTCCCTGGAACATCCTGTCCTTGTCCAACCTTGTCATTACACGCAGTAGTTTTTTATATGCCTCCGTTTTCATGTCTCCCCGACCCTCCTGTCCTCCTGTTCGTCAAGCGATTTCCCTTAACTCTTACTTCATAGGGACATTACCCTTACGCTCTGGAATATCCTTGTAGACAAACCTTTGTACTTTTCTCTAGTTTCTTTGACGTGCTTTATCAAGTGCGGGTTCCAAACAGGTGCTCCACTACTCGTTATGGGGCCTGAATACACGGTGTACAGTGTCTTGATGATTCCTTACTAACGGGTCGGAATGCTGGTTCTCAGGTTTGCCACAGGCGCCATATGCTGAGCAGTGATCTGATTGATGTGTGTTCCGGAGACATGCTCGGTGTTATAATCACCCCAAGATCTTTCTCCTTGAGTGGAGGTTTGCCGTCTTTGGCCACCTAGCCTTTTACTCTGTCTGTGGTTTCTGTTGCCCTCCCCTCATATTCATGACTTTGCATTTGGCAGGATTAAATTCGAGATGCCATTTGCTGGACCAGGTGTCTCAGTCTGTCCAGGGTCTCTTGAAGTCCTGGCCTGGTCCTCATCAGAATTTAATTCTTCCTCCATTAACTCACATCTATCCTGCAAACAGGGGACACTTCTGAGTCAAACCTTCCGTCTGGCGTCACCATCATACCAAAAATGCACTGGTTCCGAGGACCGACCCCTGTAGAGCATTGGTATAATATACTCTATACATTCCTTCTTTGCTTTCATGGATAAAGTTCTTTGTCTCCACAGTTTCCTCAGTGCACCACTCACCCTTTTCCCTCGTCAATTCTATGATTCACCTCATCTTTCATAGACCCATCTGCTGACACATCACTCCCAAATATCTGAAAAACATTCACCTCCTCCATACTCTCTCCCTCCAATTTGATATCCGATCTTCTGTTACCTAATTTGTTATCCTCATCACCTTACTCTTTCCCCATTCACTTTTAATCTCCTTCTTTATATACCTACCAAACTTATCAACCAACCTCTGCAACTTCTCTTCAGAATCCCCAAAAAAAGCACAGTGTCATTAGCAAAGAGCAACTGGGGACAACTCTACTTTCTCTAGATTCTTTATCTTTTAACCCCACACCTCTTCCCAAACCCCAGAGCATTGCTTCTCTTACAACTCCATCTATAAATATATTGAACAACCCCGGTGACATCACACACCCTTGTCTAAGGTCAAACTTTTACTGGGAAGTAATCTCCCTCTCTCCTACATACTCAAACCCTGAGCCTCACTATCCTCTTAAAGACTCTTCACTGCTTTCAATGATCTACTTCCTATTCCATATATTTGCAACATCTGCCACATTGCCCCCCTAATCCCCCTATCAAAAGCTTTTTCCAAATCTGAATTCCACAGAAAACTCTTTTATCCTTATCTAAATACTGTTCACATATAGTTTCACTGTAAACACTTGGTTTACACACCCCCTACCTTTCCTAAAGCCTCCTTGTTCATCTGCCATCCTGCTCCTCGTTTTTACTCTTAATTCTTTTCAATAATAACTCTACCATACACATTACTAGGTATACTCAACAGACTTATTCACCTATAATTTTTGACTCTCTTTTGTTCCCTTTGCCTTTGTAAAAAAGAACCATGGAAAAATATATTCTACAAATGATCCTGAAGTAGCACTGCAGAGAAAAACCCCTCTACCACTGAGACCGGAACTTTTGATGCGTCATTACCTCCATTTCCAGATTCCCTTAAAAAATCACACCTTAGTGTGACCCCCAAAATCCTCAATGGCAAAAGTTTCCTTTCTTGATGCCTTACACATCGAATAACAGTGCTGGGAAAAAACCATTGGAGATGGAATTTTCCAGCACCATTATTGGGTTATGTATAGCACAGGAGTCGAAAAACGATTTTCAACCATGTTAGAGCTTGTTGTGGAAAATACTGTATATATTTTTCCAGAAAAATTTAGTATTTATATGTAAAAAAATGGCCATACTGTATTTAATAATATTTATGTCATAGAAAACGGAAAGCCTGCGTCTGTGCAGACGAGACTTTGCCATCTTTGGGTTTTTAATTGAACAGAACGTTAGAGTGGGAAAGGGAAGAATTTTTCGTGCTCTAGAGGTTTTAAATTGGGCTGACACCTCTCAAAAAAGGAGGCGAAATTGTTGGATGTGCAATTCTGCATAATTTGGTATCAGGCGACTGGGCAACACAGCTCCAGGAACCTCAGATAAGTCTGTTTATGTTTAAATTCGGGCCAGTAATTTCATAAATTTAGCGTGGGGTTTTTGGGTATTAAAATTTAACTCCAGTCAATTTGGTGAGTGATTTAAGATTATTTTCCTTCTTTTTTTTTAATTTGGGTTTATTTATTTTTATAATTTTTTTTTAATTAATTTTACAGCCCCAACAAATTTTTTAAAATTTCCCAAAATTCCTGGTGATTTAATTCCTTATTAATAGGCCCAGAGAAAACTTGTGGATATGAAAAGGTGGAGGTATGGGAAGGGGGGGGAAATTTTTGGGCGACTAGGTGCCCCCAAATTTCCCTACTTGTCAATGAAAAATTTTAAAAAAATTATCTTTTCTCATTTATTGTTATGTACTTTAATTATACATTAAAGGAATAAATGAAATTTTTTCTACATTTAATTTTCCCCGTTGGCCCTTTTTAAAACCGGGGGGAATTTTAGTGAAAAGTCTTAATTATTTAAATTATTTAATATTTATATGTGAAATTACAGAAGGAGGGGATTTTTTAAGTTCAAAAATTTTACTTAATGTGTAGTGGATTATAATTTTACAATTTAAATTTGGGAAAGCCCAAAGTGTGGAAAAGATTATATTAATGTGTATAAGTGTATGTTTTAATTGATAAGCCAAGTGTAGCAAATTTTTATTTAAGGTGTATTTTAAATTTTTGAAAGCCAAAGTGGCTGGATTTATTTTAAATTGTTTTTTGGTAAATTTAATTTTGAAAAGATAATTCTGGCCAAGATTTATTCAGCTATGTGAAATTTGAAAAGGGACAAGTGTGAATAAAAAAATTAAAATTGTTTTAAAATTTTTTTAATTTGCTATCCCAAAAATTTTGGGCAAAGTTTATTAATTTGTTTTAATATTAATTTTGTTTTGGGGCCAATTTTTGTATTAATGTACTTTTAAAAAAAATTTATTTTTTACAATTTTTTACATTTTAATTTGCGGGAAGCTCAAGTGCTGGGTTTTATTCAAAAGTAGGTTGTGTCAGGTTGGGTTGTAATCAGTGTTTTTAAATTTGGGGTTAAATTTAATACTTTGCTTTTTTTGGTGAAAATGAGGAAAATTAAATGTAAAAGGGGACAAACTATGGAATATAGGTAAAAAAAGGGATCCTGCCAGAAAAAAAAGGGGGATGTAAAAAAAAGATACAATAAATTTTTGGGAATTTAATAAATCAAGAAAGGGGAAAAATACTGAGGGTTTTAAAAAATTGTATTTAGATGCTTTAGGGAAAAAGATATGATTCATCCCAAAATTAAAATTACAACAAATATTTAGGAAAATTTAATTAGAAAAACTGTGTATTTGGGAAAATGAAAAGTTTCTCATGATTAATCAGTATTTAAATTAGGGGGGGAAAGATTCTTTTTTGGGAAAAATTTCGGGCCCTTTTTTTTAAATTTTTAAAATGTGAAAACCCCGGAAGTTAATAGTCTGCCCCAAACAAAAAAGGGAGGGTCTTTCCCAAAACCCCAGAATTGTGTTTGCCTGTTTTTTACCAAGTTTTTGGGAAAAATTTTGGTAAATTTTTTTTTTTTAAAGCACCCTGCAAAAGGAGTAAATGCTGTGAAACCCAAAATTTAAATTTTTACCTAAAAGGGGACGGGGTAAGGGGGAAAATGCCCATCCCTCATAAAAGGGGGCCTTTTCCCCAATGTAGATGCCCTCTTAAAAGGCCCCGCAGTTGATTTGGGTTGAAGGTCATTTTATGGAAATAAGAAAAAAGGGGGTTGGATCTAGTGAATATAATTGTTAATTTAAAAAATCCCCGGATCAAAATTAAAAAGGGGTTTAAAACAGTTTAGGGTTAAACTGGAAAAGGCCCCCCAAAAACTTTAAATAAAAAAATATAATCTGAAGGAATCGGGATGGTTATTGATTTTCCCAGGGTTACAGAAAAAAATTAAACTATAAAACATTTGAATGACTCTCAAACAAAAATCCCAGTCATAGAAAAAAGGGTTGTCCTTTTTTGTAAGGGGGACTTTATTTTTTTAAAAATTGGGAATGCATACAAAATTTATGGAAAGATAAAAGTTTTAAAAAAATTGGGGGGGAACTTGAAGATGTATCCCGATGTTTAGGTAATCACCAAAAGTAAAGGTTTTCTATGCCAAAAAAAAACAAATGTTTTCAATTCACAAAAAAAGACACCCTATTTGTATGTGAAAAGGGGCTTTATGATAAATTTTTATAATTTGTAATGTTGACAATTTGAAAACAGTGGCTAATGTGGAAAAAATTTCTGCTTTAAAGTTAATAATGATGGTTTTGGGTGAAGTGCCCCCACCGGGGTTACTGGGTTTAAAAATTGTGATAAAAGGCCCTAAAAAACTTAAAAAAAGGGGAACTGTTATTGGACCAGGGATTTCCAAACGTACTTTATTTTAAAACCCCCAAAAAGTCTTGAGGTTGAAAGTACAGATGGGAGATTTCCCCAAAATTTAAAAAATTTTCTGGTTTCTCTCAGATTTAAAAAGGGGTCAATTGAAGACACTGTTTATGTAAAATGGGCAGGGTTGGGGAATGAGAAAAAAAGTGTTTAAGGGAGTAAAATTTTAGATTTGACTTCCAGAGAAAATTTTCTAGAGGGGGGCTTTTAAAAAAGCTACAGGGAAAAACTTCAAAAGGGAAATTTAGCACCTTTGGTGGGAAATTTGGTTCTGTTGGCCCAATAAATATTTTGATAGGTAGTGGGTATTATGCCCCCTTTTTAAAAAGGGTTTTGGGAAAAAAAATGGGGGGGTCACCCCTTTTTAAGACTGCAGGAGGCCCTTTAATGTATGGGAAAATTTTCCCCGTAATTTAAAAATTTTTAGACTAGGGGAAACTACAAAAAACCAAACTGTTTGTTCTTACTCATGGGCATCGTTTTCCCCGTATAATTTTTTCATTGAGAAAGGTGGGGGGGCCCTTTCATAAATTTTGGGAATTACACAGCATTTGGGAAAAAATGTAAATGAAGAAAGTTTCCCAAAAGATTCTTTTACTCAGGAGCAATACCTGAAACATTTTAAAAATTTGAATTGGACAATACAGGGTACGACTTCCGTGGGGGACTGAGCCCTCCGAATTTTCCCACTAATTTTCCCGAATGACTTTTGGGCAGTTAAAGGCTCGCTCCGCGAAAATGAAATAAGACACCAGAATTTTTTAATGCCTATAATGATATAATTGCTAAAACAATTAATTAAAAATTTATGAAGAGGTTCTCCCGAGCAAACCAAAATTTTTGGGGGCACTATTTTGCCACACCCCGGAAATGAAGAAGGAAATTTTTAAGACCCTCCTTTGGGGATTGTGTTTAATTGGGATTTCAGGAGTAACAAATATTTTAACCCCGTTTCAATGACTTTTTTTTTGATGACAGGTCCCTTGTTGACGGGGGGGAAAAATTTGGGGATATTTAATTTTTAAATTTAGGATGAATAATTATGCCCTTTTTGGCTGACATAAGATAAGATTTAAAATAAAAATTTTGTTCGGATTTTTAAACCCCCGGGGGTTTTGCCCCCGGGATAACCCAAAAAAAGGGAAAAGGGGGTTTATCGAGGGGCTGTTAATTTTTTTTCCCTTGGGGGGCCTTAATTTGTCCCCCGGATGCGACCCACAAACCCGTCGCTAACACCCCGGGGACCTATTTTGCTTTTTTTGGGTTTTAACAGGACAACAGGTGTAAGGGAACCCTTTTCGAAATGTTTTACCCCCCGGGAATAAACCCCGGCCCTCCGGTTGTGAACGGGGGCTTTAGCCCCCAGGGGCCCCCGGGCCTGGGTTTTACAAGAGGTGACCCGGGAATTTTTACCCCCTTTTTTGGCCTGAGAATTTTTAATGGGCCCACTTAGCCCCCTGAAAACCTTTCGCTTTGGAGGTATTATTTTTGGTTTTCTAATCCCGTCCGTTCCCACTTTAAGGCAATAAATGCACACCTTTAAAAGTATGGAAAGTCCCTTGAAATAAAAGGGGAATGAGCAAAAAAATTTTATGTGGATAATTTCCTGGGTGTGACGTTTAACTGAAGAGGAAAATGTTTAAAGAATTATGGAGAGGTTTAAAAAATAATGCAAAAAATGCCAAAAAATGCCTTTTGAGGGGAAAGGGGGAAAAGTTTAAATTTTTCCCAAAATTTAAAAGGGCAAAAAAAGTTAAAAATTTTGAGAAAGGGAAATACCAAAATGTAGTAAAATTTTTTGGGTTTAACTTGGGATAATGGGGGGGAGATTTTTTTTAAAGTTTTAAACCCCAAAAATTACAGTATGGCCCCAAAAAATTTAATTTGGAGAGTTTTGTTGTGAAGTTTTCCAAAAGTTTTTGATCCCCTTGGTTTAGTTCACCCTTTCTATAAGAGGGAAAAATTTTTATACAGGAAGCATTGAAACTTAAATGTGCTTGGGATGAAATTCTACCTGAGGATTTCATTAACAGGTGGGATGAATTAATTGGTGATTATGAAAAAATTCCAATGTTGGAGTTCCCATGCCAGGTGGCAAATCCAAATAGGAAAAATGTACTCCACATTTTTTGTGATGCTTCAAAATTGGCATATGGGGCAGTTGCTTATCTTCAATGTAATAGTGTTATTTCTTTTGTTATGTCTAAGGCTAAAGTATAACGAGTTTGTTTGGTAGTATGGTAGCAGGGTGTAATGATATATCTTTGGAGGCTTCTTACTTTATTGTTAAGTAGTGGTGGGTACACAGGCTTGTGTTCTGCCTATGGCCCGGGAAGGGCCAACCCACGAGAGAGAGCTACTAGTACTTGTGATTTGCTGCTAGGCCGCTGTGTGAGTGAGAGCGAGGCATGGGCAGACAGGCTGGCGTGCCTACCGAGAGGCCTGGCTACAGAGGGCAGCATCTGAGTGGCGCAAAATATGAACTAAGCTGGCAGACAGCATGGGCTGTCTGTGCAGACAGTACAGGCTGTCTACATACGCTCGGCCACCTACCGCACGTCGTCCCGATGTGACAATACTGGTGGTAAAAGAAACTCAGTCTCTCTCTCATAGGAACAGGGCACAGAACACAAAATAAAAACATATATATACATATGAACATGGAAAAAAAAACTTCCTACAGGGAGGAAAGAAAAAAACATGTGGGGTGTGCTAAACATTGTGGTCATAGGCAGTGAGCATCGAAGGGCATCACTGCACGCCTTCCTGTGTCTGGACAGATACTGCAACACAGGAGACATCACTGCGGCTGAGCTGTGACGTAACAGGTTACGGTCTCCTCTGGAACGGTGAAGCAGTCATCGTAGGAGTCGCTGCAGGTTTTCACTCAACCTGGGGCACATGCTGGTGCCCTCGAGTGAGGCGTCGACAAAACTCGGCAACTGGGCAGGACTTCTGGCAAGTGACTCAGGAGGACACTTCTCGACTGGTACTGTCGCTGGGCTGTCACTGCTGGCGAGCATGGAGCGAGTTCTGGAGCGAGTCGTGGCAGAGACGACTGGGCAAAACATCTGGGAGTCGTAACATCATACACCAGACTGCAGTGAGCGAGCTAGCAGTCAAAGTGACATCTTCTTTGTGCAGGCTGCTCACTGAAGCTTGTGACACGAGGCTGACACAGCGCCTGCCGACAGGGCTGACTGCAGCTTGACGAGTATCATTCTCTCGGCAGTTGGAGTTATAGCAGAGGTTAGTCTAAGCGTCCCCAGACTTGTTTCTCTACATATAACTGCACTCTGACGGTCTGGAGGTGAAGTGAACAAATCTCAATGGGAATCGTAGCAGGTACGATTCTGCAGAACATCACGAGCGACGAGCATAAAAGCTTTCTGTACAAGAGGGCTCGATCACTCGGGGCTGTCTGATAGCTGTCAAACACACTGGTCACACGGGTGACTTAACACAGTGGTGCTACTCAGGTCTGGCTCAGACCTCGCTGGACACATGGAAACTTTAAACACACCTCTGTTCCACAAGGCACAGTACTCGCTCCCATCTTGTTCCTGATCCTCATATCCGACATAGACAAGGATGTCAGCCACAGCACCGTGTCTTCCTTTGCAGATGACACCCGAATCTGCATGACAGTGTCTTCCATTGCAGACACTGCAAGGCTCCAGGCGGACATCAACCAAATCTTTCAGTGGGCTGCAGAAAACAATATGAAGTTCAACGATAAGAAATTTCAATTACTCAGATATGGTAAACACGAGGAAATTAATTCTTCATCAGAGTACAAAACAAATTCTAGCCATAAAATAGAGCGAAACACCAACGTCAAAGACCTGGGAGTGATCATGTTGGAGGATCTCACCTTCAAGGACCATAACATTGTATCAATCTCATCTGCTAGAAAAATGACAGGATGGATAATGAGAACCTTCAAAACTAGGGAGGCCAAGCCCATGATGACACTCTTCAGGTCACTTGTTCTATATAGGCTGGAATATTGCTGCACACTAACAGCACCTTTCAAGGCAGGTGAAATTGCTGACCTAGAAAATGTACAGAGAACCTTCACGGCGCACATAACGGAGATAAAACACCTCGATTACTGGGAGCGCTTTAGTTCCTAAAACTGTATTCCCTGGAATGCAGGCGGGAGAGATACATGATTATATACACCTGGAAAATTCTAGAGGGACTAGTACCAAACTTGCACACGAAAATCACTCACTACGAAAGCAAAAGACTTGGCAGACGATGCAACATCCCCCCAATGAAAAGCAGGGGTGTCACTAGCACGTTAAGAGACCATACAATAAGTGTCAGGGGCCCGAGACTGTTCAACTGCCTCCCAGCATACATAAGGGGGATTACCAACAGACCCCTGGCAGTCTTCAAGCTGGCACTGGACAAGCACCTAAAGTCGATTTCTGACCAGCCGGGCTGTGGCTCGTACGTTGGTTTGCGTGCGGCCAGCAGCAACATCCTGGTTGATCAGGCTCTGATCCACCAGGAGGCCTGGTCACAGACCGGGCCTCGGGGGCGTTGACCCCCGGAACTCTCTCCAGGTAAACTCCAGGTAAACACCGCGGTACATGCAGTACAACATGGCTTAAACTAGCATATGATGCTTTTCTGTGCACAAAACTGACACTAAGACATACTAAAATGTGAGAACACTGACTGAGAGGAATTAACACACGATATATATCTTCTCTTAGTCTTCTCGACAATATTTTAATAATTACTGAACACTCGATGGTGACATCATGTGATGTCAGGCGTGATCACGTCAACAGAACTGTGACGTCAGCAGACATCTCGAGGTGACGTCAGGCAGACATCGTGAGGTGACGTCAGCAGACATCGTGACGTCATGAAGTCGGGCAGCATCGTCGGTGACATCAATGTGATGCGGGCAGCAGACCACAGCATGAGGCCTGGGACATCTGGTAACTCACCTGGCTGGTAGATCTACGTGACATCGCCCACACCCACGTGGCGTCGTGATCTACATGACATGCTGATCCACGTAGCTTCGAGTGGCCTCGGGCACTCAGATACACAGCTCTGGCAATGAATTCACATGGAAAACAGCAGAAAACACAGCAGAGGGAGTGGGCAGTGGTGAGTGTATGGTAGACGGGTGAGCGTGAGTAGGGCGCGCATGGGCCAGGTGAGGAACAGCCACATCCTCTCCTCCTCCCCCACCCACAAACACGTGGAGAAGCTCACACTGGATGCAGAAATCACCACAAAACTCACCTCTGGCTTACTGAAACAGCTGTGCTGAGCTGAACAACAACAGCAACATACAAGTGACGCTGAACACGTGACTTGAGAAACAGCGAGGGACGCTGTAGCGTGGGGTCACTTACAATTCTCGGAGAATTTCGGCAAATTCGGTGGATTCCTGCTTGTACCTGTGTCTGGATGCTCACACGTGCAGACTCGACATCAGGGATAAATCGTTGAGAGACGGGATGCTTGTTGTATGGGCATGTGGAAGTGAAGATGAACTTCCATACCTTTCTTCCTCTCACGGGCAAACCACTGCTGCGACCACTGCTTCCACCATTTATAAACGGGATTGTTTGGTTATGATGAAACGGGTGGTTAATGATAAACTTCTTCGGAGGTTCTTAACTTTATTGGTATAGTCGTGGTGGTAACAGGCTTGTGTTTGTGCCATGCCCAGGAAGGGCCATCCCACGAGAGAGAGCTACTAGTACTTGGGACTTGCTATAGGCCGCTGTGTGAGTGAGAGCGAGGATATGGGCAGACAGGGGGTGCTACAGACGAGCTGAATGAGCTTCAGGGGCAGCATCTGAGTGGCGCAAATATGACTAAGCTAGCAGATTAGCATGGGCTGTCTGTGCAGTACGTACAGGCTTGTTTACAAAAGTGTATCTCCAATTAAATACAGTACCTTACCTCAGTTGGAATTACCGCCATTTATGATAGGTGTCAAATTAGCTAATTATATAAGAATAGGTGCAGGAGATAAATTTTAGCGCACTGTAATTTGGCTGATAATGAGGTATCCTAAATGGATTGTAACTGGAAACAGTAAAATTGTGTATGACAAAAACAGAGTCGCTGAAATTAATCAGAATGCAAGAGAAGTATAATAGTTTGGGTCAGCATTGTTAACATTTAATCATATACCTGGTGAGGAGAATCCAGCTGGATTTCATTTGTCTCGAGGTTTACCTTATGCTAATTTGTAAATGACTGTTTCATGGTTTAAAAAGTCCGAGCTGGTTGGTAAATAAAGCTAATTGGCCTGTACAATGGCGTATATAGTTCTGTTGAAAGTATGTGACCACCGCTTTCCACTTAGTTTGTCCTTCCTTAGCCATTGATATAAATAGGTATTCTTCTTTACCCAATAATCAATGTAACTAAGTTGGTTGTTTTAAATTTCTAAACAAGAAAATATTTCATATAAGTTTTCAACATCTCTTGAATTTTGGATAAAAAGTGGGGTACAGGAGGAAATTCTATGGAATGAGATTAAATGATGATGGAAAAAAAATTTGGTGAAAGGTTCTATAATAGAGAAATTGGGGCTGTATTTAGAAGAAACATGTAATGAGGTGCAGAGGTAGCGTTTCACAATGCTGAATTGGGTGATTATGCTAAAACCCTATCTTACTGCCCAAACACTCATCATCTAACAAATTTGATTGTTCTAAAAATGCCCATAAAAAATGTAAATGCATGGTGGGGTTAAGATACCTTAAATTGTATTAGGAAATTCTGGATTCCCACAGGACGGCAAAGTGATAAGGGTGATTAAATTTGTGTAATTTGTCGACGTGTGGGATGCCAGATTCTATATGTTACCCAGGTCCTCCACACATTGCCAAAGGAGCATGTACAATTAGTGGAAACCATTTGATGAACACGAGGTGTAGACTATAGTGGTCCAATAATTTTAACGGGTTCCGTCAAATGGCGTTCCACTGAAGTGTATGTTTGTTTTGTTCACCTGTACTGCTACTAGTCGGCGGTTCATTTAGAAGTGGCACAGGACTTGTCTGCAAGACAGTTTATACAGCTGTTCGAAAAATATGCAGCTAGGAGATCTGTTCGAGATTGATGATTTTGTGATAATGCCACAATTTTTGTAGCAGGTGCTCAACACTTCGATAGAAGTACACTAATAGTATCGATGTTCAATCTCTGGTAACCCAGTGAGGGTGTACATGGAATTTATTACTCTAGAGCCCTGACATGGGGGGCTGTACGAAAGAACTGATAGGCCACAGTGAAAGAGTGTCTCCGCAAAGTTACTACAACGGAAGAGGAATTAATTTGAAGATTTCCGTTGACAGTGTTAGTGGAGGGCAGAAAATCGTATAAATAATAGGCCTCTATGTACATGAGGATACACCTGTTGCGATGTATTAATACTTCTCACCTTAATATGTGGAAGGAAATTGGAGCTGCTGTCTATAGAGTTAAATAACAGAAGAAAGTGATGACGATTACAATGATGGCGGCAGTGTTGTGTAATAAATTTAAAATGTTAAAAAAGTAATTGTTCATTTGTCTATTGGTGTGGCGTAAGTATACTAGCTACTTACACTACGTGAACACTTTTTATGGTGCGAACAGAGGCATGTTAAATCGACAGACCATTCAACAGGTGACATTGTGTTAATTGACACTGAACAACATCGAACATTGTGGCTCTGGGCAAAGTATGACATTGTACTGATGCACCAAGTGTTGTCAGGGAATGTCAAAGTGTTGGTCATGGCCAGGAAAGGTTTACGCACAATTAATAAATTGATTCCCATGGAATTAGGTGTTCAATCAAACGTAAATGAAAATCTGAGGGAAAGTGATCGAGTGATATGGGAAGATAAACGCTGACCAAGTCGTTGCCAGAAAATGAAGTCGTAGTAAGGACCTATAGGAGAACAGCCATCAAGCCTGAACCGGCCAGGATCGTATCCTAAAGGAAGGAGTAATTTGAGTAGTTTAGCAACGAACTCCGGCCGGCCAGCTTGGTGGAAAATACTGTATATATTTTCAGAAATTCAGTATATATATGTAAATGATGGCCATACTGTATTTAATAATATTTATGTCATAGAAACGGGAAAGCCTGCGTTTTGGCGCAGACGAGAACTCGCCATCTTGGTTTTGAAATGACAGAACGCTAGAGGTAATGGGAAGAATTTTCGTGCTTCTAGACGGTTAAAATTGGGCTGACACCTCTCAAATAGGAGGCGAAATGGGTGGATGTGCATTTCCTACTTAATTGGAGTATTCGGCGAACTGGGACATACACAGCTCAGGACCCTCAGATAGTCTGTTTATGTTTAATTTCTGGCAGGAAATTTCATAAATTTAGGACAGTGAGGTTTTATGGGTATATACACATTAATCTCCAGTCAAATTGCGTGTAGGGTTGTTATTAGATATATTCATCAAACTTTATTCTCTATAAGTATTACTTTTGCTGAGTTTACAGAATTTGGTTATTGTTTGTTTTACATGTAGTAAAATAATAATTACAGTGTGTACCACTAGAACGGCTAGCATGGCTAGGCATTATCGGGCACAGAAGATATTAAATCTTAGGTTTAAAAATGTTACAGAATTATGAGATAAGTGGTATTATGGCTAAGTGAATAAATACTAGTTTGTGAGTTAGCAACAATGTGAATGCTTTTGTTTTTGGCCACTATACATTGTTTCAGTAGTGGAGTATCACAGGCCAACTTTTCGAATAGTTAAGATTCATTATTTGAGATTGAGATGATATTTTTGTTTATGGGTCAAATGGAGTGTGTGAGTGGTAGTGTGAACCCAGGTGGGTATTCGTATTATTAGTGACAGGGTGTATCAGGGAGATAAGATGTATTCTGTGGTTGTTTGGAGGTGATGATTGTGTCTGCAGTTTTGGAATTTTCAGGTAGGGTGTTCCGATTTTAGGGCCTTTGACATTACATTTGTATTTTGTTAACAGGTTTAGTCTCGGACACGGGTATTGCTATAGTGATGTTTTGTGTCTGGTGTTGTGCCTGTGGGTTCTGTCACAACTAATAAGAAGGCGTTTAGGTCGAAGGTTAATATTATTATGGAATTTAAGGTCTGTAGATGTAGATTGCACAGTAGTAAGTGTGGATGTACTGAACAGGGGTAAGTTTGATCTATGAAGAGTGGGGGGGTGTGTTTCCTGGGATGGGATTTAGTGATTATTCTTACTGCCGGCTTTTTGTTGGGTTATTATTGGTTTTAGGTGTGTGCTGCAGTTGAACCATGCACAGATAGCATAGGTGAGGTAATGGATATATAAGTGATGGTATAGTGTGAGAGGGCAGTAGTTTGGGCAAGTAGTATCGTAATCTTGGAGAGGATCCCAACGTTTTTGGATTACTTTTTTGGTTAGGTTTGGATATGGGGTTCGAAGTTCAGGTTGTTTGTCGAGGTTATAGGCCTAGGAATTTGCCCTCATTATGCCTGGTAATTAGAGTGTTAGTGTTGTCGCCAATCTTATTGTTAAATTTGCGCATCTCATGCTCTGCCTACAAACATAATGTAGTAGGTTTTTGTCAACGTTTAAGGTTTATGGCTGTCATCCAAGTCGATATTTTATCAGCTCCTCTTAACAATGGTTGTTGAGGGTTGCTAGATTAGGGTGAGAGTGACATAAGTGGTTGTCGTCAGCAAAGAGAAATGGGGTTCAGGTGTCGAGATACGTTTGGAGAACATTGATGTATATGAGGAAAGAGCCATGGGGACCAAGGACACTTCTGTTTGGAATCCAGTATCAAGTTGACTGTCGTTGTTGATGCTGTGATCCTTTAATGGTGACATACTGATACCTATAGTAAGGTAAGATTTGAAATATGCCCAATTGCATGGGCCTCTTATACCTTATGGTCAAGTTTGTGGAGTAGGATGCCGTTGTCAAAAAGCTTTTCTTAGGTCAATAAAAATTCCTAGTGGATATTCTTATTTTTCCTATGCTGTGTAAAGCAGATCTAGCATTTTGATAATTGCACCTGTTAGTGCTTTTATTTTTCCTGAACCAAATTGGCAGGGGATGAGTATGTTTGTGAGTTATTAAATCAATATTGTTCCTGGCACGGTTTCTCAAAGATTTTGGATAGCAATGGTAAGTTTGATATTGGCTATAGTTGTGATAAAGATGGTAGAATTACCGAAATATGTAAGTAAAAGGGACACAGTGGACAACTAATGTGACAATTTATTGTGGCAACCTTTCGCTTCCAGGAGCTAATCAAGCCATTACAAACAATACATGGGACACAGAGGGTATATAAAGGCTCCGAGTGACGGTGAATAATAGTGAGGTACCATTTCGATGTTTCAATAGTGGTAAGTTGTAGTAGTTGTAGTAGTGGTAGCTGATCAAAAGTATACTATATGGTAGAGCAAATAATTCGTACATGAGTAAAAGGATATAAAGCCGAAAAAAAACTACTTGGTAACATTAAAATAATTTGGACAATATAAACTGTATAGTGGCTGGACGGCACTTATTGGGGACCCCATTCCTGCCGGAGGTTTGTTTGTAGAGCTGTTATTGAAGGAAAAACAGTTGAAGTTAACACAGTGTTCAATCAAGCGTCAAAAAATCTGCGGGAGGTTAAGAGAAAAGTTTAAGGTCCTGGTTGACTTTACGTCGTATAACCTCGATGGGCTTTTTTGGTAGGTACTTTGTGAAGAGGGAAGTCAAATCCAAACGAATTAGTTTCTTGTTACGGAAGGGAGAGGTTACGGATGCGTTTGGAGAAAGTCGCATGAGTGTTGAAGATGAGAGGCGGCTGATGGTACCAGAAGGCAGGAAAGATGTTTGGCAGTACTCCGGCTAGTTTGTGTGGAGCATGCCTATTCCTGACGTGATTGGTTGAGAGGAATATTGTTGTTTATGGGTCTTGGGTAAACAATACTTTGTGCTGGTTTAGGGTTGCTTGGTTACAAGTTCAGAAGTTTCTTCCTTCTCTGTGCGTGTGAGGTATTTGTATAGGGTTTTGTATAGAAGTCTTTGGTGAGCGTCTCCTCTGTTTTGAGTCTGAGGGCTTCGTATGTAGATCTGATCATTTACAAAGGTCCATCATTTTAGTGTGTAGGCACTGTGTGTTGGAGTATGCGACTCACCTCCTTTGTCGGCGGTGGTGACGATAATGTTGGGTCGTTGAGCGAGGTCCTTAAGGGGCAGTGATGTATTTCTAGGAAAGATTAGAAGAAGAAGGTTCACATAAAGCTCGAAGTGAGAAGGCCCTGATATAACCCTTCTGGATGTTGCTGTCACTGTGTCTATGGTTCCTGTAACAAAGTTGAGATTGATTGTTAGGGTTGCGTATGTTGGTGTAAATTTGAGTCCAGACTCAGTGCTTGTTTCTCGTAGTCGGTTAGGTGCGTGACGATAAGTGTTTTATCTGGGATTCGGTCCCATTTCTTTCAATCGACTGTTAGTGCAGAGGTACTGAAGTTTTGCGATGGTTTGATCTTTGTTGGAGGTTAGCTGTGGAGATGTGCTGAGATAGGCTCAGCAGGTGTTGGTCAACTGATGATTGGCCCGCATATTCCTTGCAGTTTCAAGGTTTTCCTTAGCGATGTTAGAAAGTTCTTCGGCACCATTAGTTAAGGTTAACAGCCTTGGTAGCTGGAGAGAAGGGGTGCTTGGAGTGGGAGAGTTGTGCAGGAGTAGACTTAGGGTCACTTCTCTGCAGGCAATCTTGAGGAAAGTTGTGTCTGTTGCGATAGCTGTGGAGCATATCGAAGAAGGGTTCAAATAACGTCTGAATGAAATGTCATTATGTTGCGTGTCCGACAGATTGTATAAATTTGGTTGATTACGACCAATATGTAAAGTAAAAGGACTCAAGTGGCAACTAATGTGACATTTATTGTGGCACGTTTCGCTCTCCAGGAGCTTTATCAAGCCATTACTAAACAAATACATGGACACGAGGGTATATAAAGGCTCAGAGTGAGGTGAATATGTGAGGTACATTTCAATGTTCAATATTGGTAGTAGTAGTAGTAGTAGTAGTTGGTAGTGACAAAAGTAATAACAATATGGTAGAGCAATTAATTCGTACATGAGCTAAAAGGATATTAAAAGCTTTTACTTGGGTAACATAAAAAAATACGTTGGACAAATATAAAACTGAATGAGGCAGCTTGTTTCCAGTGTTCACTCTATATGCTTTGTGTAGTATAACAGAGAGACTATGTGATGGCAGGGTTACTGTTTTCAGGAGGATTCTTGCTAAGACTTCGGAGATGGTGAAGCTGCCGTTGTTTTGTTTAATTGTATTCGAAACAGCGATCAGTTGCTGATTCAAGGCCTTGCGTGTGCGGAAATTGTTTCTATTATCACTAATTGGGCGTCTCTGAATTTCATAAGATGATTGGTGGAATTTCGGTGTTGTTACACAGGCGTTTGTTTTAGTTGTAGGTTCCTCACATGCCGTTATGTGTTCATTGAGGCGGCGGCCCGGGTGTGTCGAAGGTTTCTTGCTGTTCACCACGTAGATCTTGTTCACAGACTCCAGAAGGGTATTGTGTAAAACTCCTGACATTGATGGTTCGTGGTGCTCTGGGTTTTGTCCTGTTAGATCCTTTATTGAAGTGGTAGAAGCGTGGCGACTCTGGTGTTAGCTTGTGAAAGTCTGTTGAGACGTTTAGTGCAAACCTGGCTGTGTGGAGAATTATAAACTTTGTTGGGAGCGTGTTTGATTGCGTGGAGAATTGATTGATCTGAAGAGCTTCATTTCTTGCAGTCTTTGATGAAAAAAGAAGGAAATTGTAATTGTAACTCAGTGAATGTTTGGTGGAATGTAAGTACATTCCTCGTCAAGAAATCAGGACTAAAAATTCGGTATGCTCTTAGGAAAAACCCGATTATGATGCTTTTTGGTCTTGGGATCTTTACTGGAACAGAAGTGTTGTGAGATCCATTTTATTGGTGGGTTTCCGATAAACTTGAAATCTTAGGTTGTTGTCTACTTTGTTGAATATGGACGTCGAGGAAATGGTTAGCTTGTCATTGGACTCTTTTCTAGTGTAAACTGAATCGCGGTCATACTGGTTGATGGCCTTGCCTGAACGATCCAGTACATCATAACAGGTTTTGGAGTTATTACGAGGACATCGTCAACCGTAAACGTAACAAGTGACGCTTGAGGGATTGATGTTGGCTCCCAACAAAGTATAATTCTTCCCAACAGCCAGGTTGCACTAAACGTCTCAAAAGTACTTTCACAAACTAACACCAGAGTTCGCCATCGTTCTACCACTACAAAATAAAGGATCTAACCAGGACAAAAAAACCCAAAGAACCACGAACAGTCAATGCAGGAGTTTAACACTTTATTACCCTGTGGACGGCTGTGGACAAGATTACGTAGGTGAAACAGCCAGAACTCGACACCCGCCTCAATGAACTATATAGCATGTAGGAAACGACACTGTAAACAACGCATGTGTACAACACCGGAAATTCCACCAATCATCTTATGAATTCAGAGATCGCCAACTTAGTGATAAAAGAAACTAATTTGCCGCACCACGACATAGAGACTTGAATCCAGCATGATCGCTGTTTTCGAATACAATTAAACAAAACACGGCAGTTCACCATCTCCGGGCTAAGTCTTTGCAAGAATCCTCTGAAAACAGTAACCCTGCCATCAATAGTCTCTCCTGTTCTAATTTAACACAAAGCATAGAGAGTGAAACACTGAAACAAGCGCCTTTTCAGTTTATATTTGTCCAAACCTATTTTTATGTTCCCAAGTAATAGCTATTATATCCTTTTACTTTGTACGAATTAATTGCTCTACATATGGTATTACTTTTGTCACTACCACTACATACTACTATTACTACTATCCACTAGTGAACATTCGAATGGTACCTCACTGGAGTATTCACTCACTCTGAGCCTTTATATACCTCTGTGGTACATGGGATTGTTTGTAATGGCTGTAAAGCTCTGGAGAGCGAACGTCTTGCCACATAAATGTCACATTAGTTGCACTTGTGCCTTTTACTTTACATATTGTCGGGTAATTTTCCACTTTATTACATCTGTCGGACACCGCAACTTAATGGTACATTTTCATGCAGGACGTATCTTGGGAACCTTCTCGTGTCAAGCAATCGCCATCGCAACAGACACAACTTCCTTCAAGATTGCCTGGCTGAGAAGGTGATCCCTTAAGTCTACACCTGCACAACTCTCCAACACCAAGCACCCCCTTATCTCCAGCTACCAAGCTTATTAAATGAATGTGCCAAAGAACTTTCTAACATCGCTAAGGAAACCTTTGAAACTGCAAGGAATATGAGGGCCAATCTTCAGAATTGACCCGAACACACTGCTGTGAGAATTTCTCAGCACAGTCACACAGCTAACCTCAAAACAGAAATCAAACTCAATCGCAAACTTCAGTACCTCTGACATCTAACAAGTCGAATGGAAGGAAATGGGAGCGAATCCATGATAAACAATTATCGGCACGAAACTTAACGACACGAGAACAAGCACGAGTCTGGGAATCAAATTTACCTCCAACTTACGCAAAACCTAAATCAACTCAATCTTGTTACCTGGAACATAGACACAGATGACAGCAACTTCCAGATAAGGAGTTATTTTACAGGGCCTTCTCACTGCAGTTTATGTGAACTTCTTCTTCTATTCTTCCTAGAAGATACATCATGCCTTAAGGACTCGCCAACGGACCCAACATTATCGTCACCACCGCCGACAAAGGAGGGTGGAGTCAGTCATTACTCAACAACGTGACTAAACACTAAAATGATGGACCTGTTGATTGATCAGTCTACATACGAACCATCAGCACTCAACTGTGGGGACGCTCACCAAGGACTTTCCATACAAACCAGACAAATACTTCAAAACGCACTAGAGAGGGAGAAAATTCTGTATTGTACAAGCAACTAAACCAGCACACATGTATGGTTTACCCAAGACCCATAAAATACAAATATTCCTCTCAGACCAATCACGTCAGGAATAGGCAGTTGTCCACACAAACTAGCCGGAGTTTCTTGCAAACATTTTCCTGCCTTCTGGGGACCATCAGCCCGCTCATCTTAAACACTCAGGCGACTTCTCAACCGCATCCGTAACCTCACCTTCCGTAACAAGAAACTAAGCAGTTTGGATGGGCTTCCCTCTTCACAAATGTACCTACCAAAAAGCCATCGAGGTTCTACGACGTAAAGTCAACAGGACCTTAATCTTCCTCTTACCTCCCGGTGATTTTGTTGATTGATTGAACTCTGTGTTACTTCAACTGTTTTCTACAATAACAAGCTCTACAAACAAACCTACGGCATGGGAATGGGGTCCCAATAAGTTCCGTCCTAGCCAACTTATACATGGAACCTAGAGTCCGAACACTTCGCATCATCATCCTTCAAGCGTCACTTGGTTACGTTACGTGGAACGATGTCTCTAATAACTCCAAAAAAATCGTTTTTGATGTACGGGATCTTCAGGCAAGGCTCAATGCATTTGAACCAGCGATTAGTTTACACTAGAAGAAGATTCCAAGACAAGTACTTTCCTAGTCGTTCCTCATTCACAAAGTAGACAACAAAACCTAAGAATCAAGTTTATCGGAAACCCACAATAAAATATGATTCACACACTTCTGTTCAGTCAAGATACCAAGGAACCAAAAGAGGCTCATCATCGGGTTTTGCCTAAGAGCATAACCGAATTTGTAGTCCTGAGTTTCGTGAGTGGAATGTACTTACATTCACAAACATTCATGAGTTAACACCCCCCCCCAATTTCTTCTTTTTTTCATCAAAAGACTGCAAGGACAAGAGCTCTTCAGCTCCAATCAATTCTCACGCAAAAACACCGCTCAACAAAGTTATATTCTTTCCCAACTGCCAGGTTGCACTAACGTCTCAAATGTACTTTCACAAGCTAACACCAGAGTCGCCATCGCTTCTACCACTTCAATAAAGGATCTAACCAGGACAAAACCCAAGCACCACGAACCAGTCAATGCAGGAGTTTACACTATACCCTGTGGAGGCTGTGACAAGATCTACGTAGGTGAAACAGCAAGAAACCTCGACACCCGCTCAATGAACACATATACGCATGTAGGAACGACAACTAAACAACGCCTGTGTACAAACACCGAAATTCCACCAATCATCTTATGAAATTCAGAGACGCCCAATTAGTGATAAAAGAAACTAATTTCCGCACACGCAAGTGCCTTGAATCAGCACTGATCGCTGTTTCGAATACAATTAAACAAAACAACGGCAGCTTCACCATCTCCGAAGTCTTAGCAAGAATCCTCCTGAAAACAGTAACCCTGCCATCACATAGTCTCTCTGTTATACTACACAAAGCACAGAGAGTGAACACTGAAACAACCTGCCTCTTTCCCAGTTTATATTTGTCCAACCTATTTTTATGTTACCCAAGTAATAGCTTTTATATCCTTTTACTCATGTACGAATTAATTGCTCTACCATATTGTATTACTTTTGTCACTACCACTACTACTACTACTACTACTACCACTAGTGAACATCGAAATGGTACCTCACTAGTATTCACCTCACTCTGAGCCTTTATATACCCTCTGTGTCCATGTATTGTTTGTAATGGCTTGATAAAGCTCCTGGAGAGCGAAACGTTGCCACAATAAATGTCACATTAGTTGCACTTGTGTCCTTTTACTTTACATATTGTCGGTAATTCTACCAACTTTATTACAATCTGTCGGACACCGCAACATAATGGACATTTCATGCAGACGTTATTTGGACACCCTTCTTCGTGCTCACAGCTATCGCAACAGACACAACTTCCTTCAAGATTGCCTGGCAGAGAAGGTGATCCCTAAGTCTACTCCTGCACAACTCTCCAACTCCAAGCACCCCTTCTCTCCAGCTACCCAAGCTTACTTAACTGAATGTGCCGAAGAACTTTCTAACATCGCTAAGGAAACCTTTGAAACTGCAAGGAATATGAGGGCCAATCTTCAGATTGACCAACACCACTCTGTGCATATTCTCAGCACCAGTCACCACAGCTAACTCAACAGAAGATCAAACTCAATCGCAAAATTCAGTACCTCTGCAGAACAGTCGGTGGAAGGAAATGGACGCGAATCCTGTAAAAACACTTATGTCACGCCACCTTAACCGACTACGAGAAACAAGCACTGAGGCTGGGACTCAAATTTCACATCATTACGCAACCTAACGATCAACTCAATCCTTGATACCAGGAAACCATAGGACACAGTGACTGCAACATTCCAGAAGGGTTATATACAGGGCCTTTCACTGCAGCTTTATGTGAACCTTCTTTTCTAATTCCTAGAGAGATACATCACTGCCCTAAGGACCTGCCACCGACCCCAAACATTATCGTCACCACCGCCGACATAAGAGGTGAGTCGTCTTAATTCTACACCAGTGACATACAACACTAAAAATGATTGGACCTTTTGAATGATCATCTACATACGAACCTTTCGGCACTCAACAGTGGGAGACGCTCACAAGGTACTTTCTATACAAAAGCAGACAAATACTCAAACGCACTAAGAAGGGAGAAACTTTGTACTTGTTACCAAGCAACCCTAAAACCCTAGCACACTGGTATGGTTTACCATGACCCATAAAACACAATATTCCTCTCAGGACCAATCACAGCAGGAATAGGCAGTGCTCCACACAAACTAGCCGGAGTTCTTGCCAAAATCTTTCCTGCCTTCTGGGGACCATCAGCCCCGCTCATCTCAAACACTCCAGGCGACATTCTCACGCATCCATAACCTCTCAATCTCCGTATCCAAGAAACTAAGCAGTTTGGATGTGATTCCCTCTTCACAATGTACCCTACCAAAAAAGGCCATCGAGGTTTACGACGTAAAGTCTAACAGGAACCTTCAATCTTCCTTTACCTCCCGCGAGTTTTTGTTGACTTGATTGTGAACTCTGTGTTAACTTCAAAACTGTTATTCTTTCAATACATGCTCTACAACAAACCTACGGATGGAATGGGGGTCCCCAATAGGTGCCGTCCTAGCCAACTTAGACAGGAACACCTAGAGTCCGAAACACTTCGCCAAATCATCCCTTCAAGCGTCACTTGGTTACGATACGTGGGACGATGTCCTCGTAATAACTCCAAACGTTGTTGATGTACGTGATCTTCAGGCATGCTCAACGCTGTTGAACCGCGGATTCAGTTTACACAGAAAGAAGAGTCCATGACAAGTACTTTCTCGACGTCCTCATTCACAAAGTAGCAACACCTAAGATTTCAAGTTTTTCGGAACCCTCCATTAAAATGATCTCAAACACTTCTATTCCAGTCAAGATACCAAGACCAAAAGAGCATCATCATGGGTTTTTCCTAAGAGCATAACCGAATTTGTAGTACTGAGTTCTTGACGAGGAATGTACATACATTCTCAAACATTCACTTGGTTACATTTTCCTTCTTTTTTCATCAAAAGACTGCAAGAAAAGAGCTCTTCAGATCATCAATTCTCCAGCTTCAACACCGCTCCAACAAAGTTATTTAATTCTTCCAAACAACCCAGGTTGCACTAAACGTTCCTCAAATGTACTTTCACAAGCTAACACAGTGTCGCCAGTCGAATGAATCTCTTAGTATGCGCGATAAGTATCAATTATAAGAGTGACCTGAATCTCCAGGATCGCTCATGAGCGCTCGCTCAAGTGAGTCATGACCCTCCGATCTCACATGTGCTCATCTGACTCTCGCGCACCTGCCCGCGCCGCACACTACTTCGGTACACTGTCGCTCAAGGACCTGTGACAACGTTCTCACGCCCTAGCCGTGAAACAGCAAGAAACCTCGATCACCCGCCTCAATGAACACATTTACGCTTGTAGGAACGACAACATAAACAACGCCTGTGTACAACACCGTAATCACCAATCATCTTATGAAATTCAGTGACCGCCCACTTAGTGATAAAGAAAACTAATTTCGCACACCGCAAATGCCTTGAATCGCACTGATCGCTGTTTCGAATTCAATTAAAAACAAAACAACGGCAGCTGCACCATCTCCGAAGTCTTAGCAAGAATCTCCTGAAAACTGTAAACTGCCAGCACATAGTCTCTCCTGTTATACTACTCAAAAGCCAGAGAAGTGAACACTGACAAACCTGCCTCATTCAGTTTATATTTGTCCAACCTATTTATATGTTACCCATGTAATAGCTTTTGTATCCTTTTACTCATGTACGAATTAATTGCTTTTGTCACTACCACTACTACTACTACTATACCACTAGTGAACATCGGAATGGTACCTCACTAGTATTCACCTCACTCTGAGCCTTTATATACCCTCTGTGTCCATGTATTGTTTGTATGGCTTGATAAAGCTCCTGGAGAGCGAAACGTTGCCACAATAAATGTCACATTAGTTGCACTTGTGTCCTTTTACTTTACATGTTCTTATGTTCTTATATATATATATATATATATATATATTTATATATATTTTATATATATTTATATATATATATATATATATTATTATATTTTATATTTTATATATGTGTGTATATATATATATATATATTTATATATATATATTATATATATATATATATATATATATATATATATTTATATATATATATATTTATATATTATATATATATATCGTGGGGAAATTATGTAAAACTGGTCAATTAGCAAGAACTCATTTAAAAGTAAGTCCTTTCTGAAATTTTCTCTTATACATTTAAAGATATATTTTTTTATTAATGTTAATGTAAAAAATTTTAATTTTGCATCAAACGAATCTTAGGAAACTTACCTAACCTTACTACAACAAGAGCAATTTATTTTAGCCTAACCCAGCTAAATATATTTTAAATACGTTTACAATAATTTAATACTAAACAAACACAATCAAATATTTTTCTCGCTAGGTTCAGAATGATTTTGGCGAAATTATTGCATACACAAATTTTCACTTGTCCTGTATGGCAAGATGAGCGTTTCTATTTAACCCAAGATCGCAAATTCTGCCTATTCGGCACGACATATATATATATATATATATATATATATATATATATATATATATATATATATATATATATATATATTATATATATATATATATATATATATAAATGTATACATACATATATATATATATATATATATATATATATATATATATATATATATATATATATATATTATATATATATTATATACATTTATATATATATATATATATATATTTAAAATATATATATATATATAGATAGATAGATAGATAGATAGATAGATGATAGATAGGCTAGTGAGAGTATAGGCAGTGGGGTCGAAGATGTATGGGATATGTTTAAGAATGTAGTGTTAGAGTGGAAATAAATGGTATAAAATACCGACACAATGGCAATATAAACACAAATGCAGTATAATGTGATCCTTTATTGACTACGTTTCGCCCACACAGTGGGCTTTTTCAAGTCACAAACAGAACTACCTGGGGTGGAAGGAACGCGAGTATTTATAGTCCGGCTGAGGTCAGGTGAAGAATGCTGCATCTGATGATGTACCGAGTTGGGTTGTAGAGTCTAAAAACTTGGGTAGCTTGGAAAGGAGACTGGACAAGTTGGTGAGCAGACCTTCTAC
This sequence comes from Cherax quadricarinatus, assembly GCF_026875155.1. Classification (NCBI taxonomy): domain Eukaryota; kingdom Metazoa; phylum Arthropoda; class Malacostraca; order Decapoda; family Parastacidae; genus Cherax; species Cherax quadricarinatus. The sequence continues at coordinate 754,042 of NC_069442.1, forward strand.
AGTGTTCTTATGTGGGATAGCGATGAAGAAGTTTCTTGGCAAGTGGTTCAGCTATGTTATAGAAGCCACTATTCTGGTTGAAGTTGTCGGATATAGAAATAAGTGATGATTCCAGGATTCCAGGATTCTGTAGTTTATCAAGTGGTTGTGTGAATTACGTACAACACCGTAATTCACACAACCACTTGATAAACTACAGAAACTCAAGACTTATCGCCACAGAAGACAACACTCAATATCGAAGAATCCTGGAATCATCACTTATTTCTATATCCGACAACTTCAACCAGAATAGTGGCTTCTATAACATAGCTGAACCACTTGCCAAGAAACTTCTTCATCGCTATCCCACATAAGAACACTGTAGAAGGTCTGCTCACAAACTTGTCAAGTCTCCTTTCCAAGCTACCCAAGTTTTTAGACTCTACAACCCAACTCGGTACATCATCAGATGCAGCATTCTTCACCTGACCTCAGCCGGACTATAAATACTCGCGTTCCTTCCACCCCAGGTAGTTCTGTTTGTGACTTGAAAAAGCCCACTGTGTGGGCGAAACGTAGTCAATAAAGGATCACATTATACTGCATTTGTGTTTATATTGCCATTGTGTCGGTATTTTATACCATTTATTTCCACAGTGAAACATATAGGTGAACAGTATTTAGATAAGGGTAAAGAGGTTTTGTGGAATTTATGGATTTAGAAAAGGCGTATGACAGGGTTGATATGGGGGCAATGTGGCAGATGTTGCAGGTGTATGGTATAGGAGGTAGGTTACTGAAAGCAGTGAAGAGTTTTTATGAGGATAGTGAGGCTTAGGTTAGAGTATGTAGGAGAGAGGGAGATTATTTCCCAGTAAAAGTAGGCCTTAGACAAGGAAGTGTGATGTTACCGTGGATGTTCAATATATTTATAGATGGGATTGTAAGAGAAGAGAATGCTAGGGTCTTGGCAAGAGGTGTGGAGTTAAAAGATAAAGGATCAAACACAAAGTGGGAGTTGTCACAGTTGCTCTTTGCTGATGACACTGTGCTCTTGGGAGATTCTGAAGAGAAGTTGCAGAGGTTGGTGGATGAATTTGGTAGGCAATGTAAAAGAAGAAAATTAAAAGTGAATATAGGAAAGAGTAAGATTATGTGGATAACAAAAAGATTAGGTGATGAAAGACTGGATATCAGACTGGAGGGAGAGAGTATGGAGGAGGTGAATGTATTCATATATTTACGGGTGGACGTGTCAGCAGATGGGTCTATGAAGGATGAGGTGAATCACAGAATTGATGAGGGGAAAAGGGTGAGTGGTGCACTTGGGAGTCTGTGGAGACAAAGAACTTTGTCCAAGTAAGCAAAAAGGGGAATGTATGAGAGTATAGTTGTACCAACACTCTTGTATGGGTGTGAAGCATGGGTGATGAATGTTGCAGCGAGGAGAAGGCTGGAGGCAGTGGAGATGTCATGTCTGAGGGCAATGTGTGGTGTGAATATAATGCAGAGAATTCGTAGTTTGGAAGTTAGGAGGAGGTGCGGGATTACCAAAACTGTTGTCCAGAGGGCTGAGGAAGGGTTGTTGAGGTGGTTCGGACATGTAGAGAGAATGGAGCGAAACAGAATGACTTCAAGAGTGTATCAGTCTGTAGTGGAAGGAAGGCGGGGTAGGAGTCGGCCTAGGAATGGTTGGAGGTAGGGGGTAAAGGAGGTTTTGTATGCGAGGGGCTTGGACTTCCAGCAAGCGTGCATGAGCATATTTGATAGGAGTGAATGGAGACAAATGGTTTTTAATACTTGATGTGCTGTTGGAGTGTGAGCAAAGTAACACTTATAAAATGATTCAGGGAAACCGGCACGCCGGACTTGAGTCCTGGAGATGGGAAGTACAGTGTCTATACACTCTGAAGGAGGGGTGTTAATATTGCAGTTTTATAACTGTAGTGT
>NC_069442.1:758473-769436 GCF_026875155.1 Cherax quadricarinatus
TTAGGGTAACTGGCTGGGCAAAGACTGAAAGGAAAATACAGTAACAATCATTGACAACTGGGACCTTCTCTATGGTAGATATGACATGTATGCCAGGGATGGGATTCACTTACCTAGGTCTGGAGTGGGGGCACTGGCGAATGCAGTGGAGGGAGCTGATGTATTTTTATTTAATATTGCATCTGATAAGTTAATTACAAATTTGTTATTAGCATGCTTTGTCAAATCACTGCTTTCAATTAGACTGTCTAATTTTCTTTATAGTTTGTTTTTGAGTTCATTGCAAATTTTTCTGAGTTTATTATATTAATGATCTAACATACTATATTTCCAATCTGATGGAATAGCCTGATTAAAGGAGCATTTTTTCTCAATATTTTGAAAGCCTCCTTCTCTCTCCTTGATGTAAGAGATAGCCCTTTTTGATGATTGTATGAGAATTATTCTTCAGAAACACATAGAAATTACTAAAATACATGAAAAGGATGATTTCAAAATATTGAAAAACAAAAAAATACTCCTTTAATCAGGCTATTCCTTCAGAAAGGAAACATAGTATGTCGGATAATTGCTGTAATAAACTCATAAAACTTAAAAACAAACTACAATGAAAATTACAGTCTAATTGAAAACAGTGAATGGAAAAAGTATGCTAATAACAACTTTGTAATTAACTTATCAGATGAAATATTAGATAACAATACAACCGCTGCTCTAGGTATCGGTCTAAGTTTTCCAACTTCAAAAAAAAATTGAGAGTGTGGAAATTGGAAAAGCCTTTTGTGACTTAGAAAAATCCTCTGATATATCCACTGATGAAATCAATATAAGTAAGGGGGTGATTTATAACTCTATGATAAAACAAAATATTCCCAGTTTCCTTCAAATATATTTTAAGTTTTATGAAAACTTATTACTAATAAAAATTTGCATCTTACTAAAGCAGATAAAATAAATGCTATAGTAATTTTGAAAGAAAATTATTGCCAAGAAAAAAATAATAATCTTTTAAATGATACAGATACTTATTCTAAACTTAGAAAGAATCCCTTAGATTCTGTTAACAGTAATTTTAATAAAACGATAAAACGACCATTAAAAGCCAATGTTGAATTAATTAAAAATAATCATTTCCACTAATCTGTCTTTACGCTATATGTATTGATTATTAAAAACACACAAACTAAGTAATTCAGCTACATCTATTATTACTGCCATATGTTCAGTTTCCTATAAATTATCGAAATGGCTAGTAGAAATTTTCAGATCAGTTGCTGGAAAACTTTTTAATTTTAATGGATAAAATAAGCAACTTGACTTATTTAAATGATTTCAGTATCGTCAGTTTTGATGTTACTTCCTTGTTTACAAAAATTCCAGTTGATGATTTATTAAATGCTTAATGACGAGCTTTACACTCAAAAGTTTGGTATGGCAATGGGAAATCCTCTCTCACCTGTCCTTGGTAATATCTGTAAGGAATATTTTGAGAGGAGATTCAAAACCTTTGATATATTGTACCAATATACTCATGTTTGTGTTTTCTATGAATGTATATACATATATTATATATATATATATATATATATATATATATATATATATATATATATATATATATATTATATATATATATATATATATATATATATATATATATATATATATATATATATATATATATATATATATATTTTTTTATTATCACACTGGCCGATTCCCACCAAGGCAGGGTGGCCCGAAAAAGAAAAACTTTCACCATCATTCACTCCATCACTGTCTTGCCAGAAGGGTGCTTAACACTACAGTTTTTAAACTGCAACATTAACACCCCTCCTTCAGAGTGCAGGCACTGTACTTCCCATCTCCAGGACTCAAGTCCGGCCTGCCGGTTTCCCTGAACCCCTTCATAAATGTTACTTTGCTCACATTCCAACAGCACGTCAAGTATTAAAAACCATTTGTCTCCATTCACTCCTATCAAACACGCTCACATATGCCTGCTGGAAGTCCAAGCCCCTCGCACACAAATCCTCCTTTACCCCCTCCCTCCAACCTTTCCTAGGCCGACCCCTACCCCGCCTTCCTTCCACTACAGACTGATACACTCTTGAAGTCACTCTGTTTCGCTCCATTCTCTCTACATGCCCGAACCACCTCAACAACCCTTCCTCAGCCCTCTGGACAACAGTTTTGGTAATCCCACACCTCCTCCTAACTTCCAAACTACGAATTCTCTGCATTATATTCACACCACACATTGCCCTCAGACATGGCATCTCCACTGCCTCCAGCCTTCTCCTCGCTGCAACATTCATCACCCATGCTTCACACCCATATAAGAGCGTTGGTAAAACTATACTCTCATACATTCCCCTCTTTGCCTCCAAGGACAAAGTTCTTTGTCTCCACAGACTCCTAAGTGCACCACTCACCCTTTTCCCCTCATCAATTCTATGATTCACCTCATCTTTCATAGACCCATCCGCTGACACGCCCACTCCCAAATATCTGAATACATTCACCTCCTCCATACTCTCTCCCTCCAATCTGATATCCAATCTTTCATCACCTAATCTTTTTGTTATCCTCATAACCTTACTCTTACATATATATATATATATATATATATATATATATATATATATATATATATATATATATATATATATATATATATATATATATATATATGCAACAAGTGGCGTTCCACAGGGATCAGTCTTGGGCCCATTGTTGGTTATAATATATATCAATGATCTTGATGAGGGATTTACATGTGATATGAGCAAATTCGCCGATGACACAAAGATAGGTAGGATAATTGATTCAAACGTAGATCAGGAAACTTCAGGAGGATTTAGACAAACTCAATAACTGGTCAGAAAAGTGGCAGATGCAGTTCAGTGTAGATAAATGCAAGGTTCTGAAGCTCGGGAGTGTCCATAACCCTAGCACTTATAAGTTAAATAATGTAGTACTTAGCCATTCAGATTGCGAAAAGGACTTGGGGGTTATGGTAAGCAGTAACCTTAAACCAAGACAGCAATGCCTAAGCGTACGTAATAAGGCAAACAGATTACTGGGATTTATATCAAGAAATGTAAGCAACAGAAGTTCAGAGGTTATATTACAGCTTTATACATCATTAGTAAGGCCTCACCTAGATTATGCAGCTCAGTTCTGGTCTCCATATTACAGAATGGACATAAATTCATTAGAAAACATTCAGCGTAAAATGACTGAATTAATACATAGCATTAGAAATCTTCCTTATGAAGAAAGATTGAAGGCCTATAAATTACATTCACTTGTTAGATGAAGAATGAGGGGAGACATGATCTAAGTGCAAAAGTAGAAGATGGGTATCAATAAAGGAGATACAAATGAGGTCTTGAGGATATCCCTCCAAAAAAGAACCCGCAGTAATGGATTCAAATCAGACAACTTTAGATTTAGAAAGGGTACAGGAAAGTATTGATTTGGAAATAGGGTAGTTGACGAGTGGAACAGTCTGCCTAGTAGGGTTATCGAGGCTAAAAAATTGAGTAGTTTCAAATTTAGGTTGGATATATACATGAGTGAGAGGGGTTGGATTTGAGTGGGACTTGTACATGGGTAAATAGAATTATCAAACCTTGTTCCTTTGGTAGAATTGCCTGCTGCAATGCTCCTCCTTTCTTATGTTCTTATATGTGTACTCACCTATTTGTTTGTGGTTGCAGGGGTCGAGTCATAGCTTCTGGCCCCGCCTCTTCACTGATTGCTACTAGGTCCTCTCTCTCCCTGCTCCATGAGCTTTATCATACCTCGCCTTAAAACTATGTACGGTTCCCGCCTCCACTACTTCACTTTCTAGGCTATTCCACGGCTTGACTACTATATGACTGAAGAAATACTTCCTAACATCCCTTTGATTCATCTGAGTCTTCAACTTCCAATTGTGACCTCTTGTGTCTGTGTCCCATCTCTGGAACATCCCGTCTTTGTCCACCTCGTCTATTCCGCGCAGTATTTTATATGTCGTTGTCATGTCTCCCCTTTGACCCCCGGGCCCTTTCCGGGTGTCATCGGCCCGTTTTCCCTCAACCTTTGTTCGTGGGGACTTTTCCCCGTAGCTCGGGGATAGTTTTGGGTTGAAAACCTTTGCCTTTCTCTAATTTTTTGGGGCCGTGCTTGACTAGGTGTGGTTCCCAAAAACGGGTTTGCTGCTTTACTCCAGTAGGGGCCCTGACGTAAATGGATACGGCCCTTAAAACGACTCCTTCTGAGGTACCCGGAAAAACGCTATCCTTTGGGTTTTGCCAAGCGCCCGTATGCGCAGCAGTTATCGGGATTGCGTGGTCTCAGGAATATGCTCGGTGTTATATTTTTTTCCTTTTGGAGTGGGGTTTTTGCAAATTTTGGCCCCATCTAAACTATATTGGGGTTTTCGGTTTTTTTGCCCTTCCCCAAATCTTCATGACTTTGCTTTTGGCCCCGGGGTTTTTAAATTTCAAGGAGCCGTTGGGGGACCGGTTTTGTAGCTTGTCCGGTTTCTCTTTGTAGCCCTCCCTGTTTCCTTTTCCGATTTGATTTTTCTCATTAACTTCAATCGCCTCAAAAAAGGACACTTCTGATTTTTCCCCTTCCGTTTTTGTCTTTTCACATATACCAAAAAACAGCACAGGTCCGGGACTGCCCGGGGGGGAAACCCCGTTGTACAGGCCCCACTTTGCCCCCCCTTTCAACACGTCCCATGACTCGTTTTTTCCCTCCCTGAAAAGGGGCCTTTTTCCTTTTTATGGTGCCTGACCCTCTAGCTTTTGCAGTAACCTCTTGTGAGGAACTGGGGTTCGAAGGCCTTCTTGCAGCCCAAAAAAAATGCGTCGTTTCCCCCCCCCTCTCTCTTTGTCTTACTTCTGTCACCTTGTCTTTAAAACTCAAATTAGGTTTGTAAACACAGGTTTTTTCCCCCCCTGAAACCTGCTGGTTGTAAATTTTTACATTTTGTTTCTTTCCGGGTTTGGCTCCACCACTTCCCCCTAATGATTCCCCCAGGCCTTGCATACTATAAAACGTTATGATACAGGTCTGTAGTTTAGGGGCCTCATGTCTGTCCCCCTTTTTTTAAAAATTTTGGGGACTACATTTCCCATCTTCCATACCCCGGGGGATTTGCCCATTTAAATGATGTGTTGAAGATCTTTTTAAAATGGTACACACAATTTTCTCTGCCCCCTTTTCTTAAGGACCCACGGAGAGTGTTTTTTGGGTTTCCCACCCCCCTTTGAGGTGTCAAGTTCGAAATTAGCGCTTCTTCACCTCCTCCTTGGTTATATGTACCTCATCCAGCATTTGCTGGTGCACCCCCCTGCTTGATTTCCGGGAAATTTCCTATTTGGTTTTCCACTTTTAAAAAATTTTTTAAAACCCTTGTGTTGAGTTTCTGACATACCTCCAGGTCGTTTCTTTTTTGGAATTTTCCCCATCCCCCTTTCCCTCAGTCTGATTACCTGGTCCTTTGGACTTTTGGTTTTCCCCCTGATGTGGCTGAAACAAAAAGGCTTGGGGTTTCATTTCTTTGATTTTCCGAGGGCTAGGTCATTTTGTATTGCGCTGAGCCCCCCTTCTTACCCTGGGGAATATTCGTTTTTTCTTCGGTAATCCTTTTTTTTTCCCCGGGTTTTTTCTCTGTTTTTCTGTCCCTTTTTCCCATTCTCAGTACCCCCTGGGTTTTTCCCTCCCTACACTTTGGGTAAAACCAAAGGGGCCCTTTTTCTGTTCTTCCCTTTTTTCTTTTTCCCCTTTGGGGAAAACAAACCCCCTCCTCTCCCTTTTGGAATTTTGTTGCCAATAGTCCATCAAATTTTTTGTACTGGGGTTTTTCCCGTTTAGTTCCCTCTCCCCCTGAATGTCTTGAAAGAAGTTCCTCAAGCCTGAGTAGTTCCCCCTTTTGTAGGGTTTTGGGGGTTTTTCCCCCCCTATTCCGGGGCCCGCCTCTTTCCACTTGGAGCCCCCAACTATGTAGGGCGAAACACAGAAAACATGATCACTAAATCCCAGAGGCCTCTCTACATGATATCCTCGATGTCGAACCCACTCAAAGGGGGAAAACAAGGTCCAGTTTGTGGTTTTATATTCTCTCTCTTGGTAGTTTTCTCTTTAAAAATTTTTGCATAGGGGTTTTTTCCCGGATTACATCCAAACATTTTTGGCTCTCCATGTTTGGGACCCCCCGGGGCTCCGGTTTTCCCAGTCAAAACTCCTTGTTTATTGGGAAAACACCCAAAAAACTAGTAAATTTGCTCCCCCCCTGTTGTTCTCCTGGGGCCCCCTCAGCTGTTTTGTCGACCATTGTTGTTGCTCTCTTTGTATTCTTTTCTTGGCCCCCCTGCAGTTTTGTGGTGGGTTTTACAATTTTCTGCAAATTTCACCTTATGTCCCCCTTTACTGGATTGTTCCTACTAAATAGTTTTCCCTTTCGCCCCTGCCTCCATTCCTTGCATTTTTTTTAAACCCCCCCTGGTTTTTTAATGAGCAGTGAATCCTCCCCCCCCCTTTCCCCCCTCTGTCCCTTTTTTTTAGGATTTGAAAATCCGGATGGAAAAATTTTAAAACTGTTATTTTTTGGTGAGTTTTTTTTTTTCTGTGAGGTTATTATGTCTGGGGGTGTCTCTTTGATTCTTCAGGGGCCACCCCCCATTTCTTATTTGTTTTTCCATTGCATTTGTTTTACCACCCAAAATCTTTTCTAAGATTTTGGTTTTGGGGGGTGTTTTTTGGGGGGGGGGAAGTGGGAAAAACCCGATAAGGAACAAAGGGTGGTTGCTGTGGGGGTGGAGTTTTTAATGCAGTGGTTGGGGGGATTGGATGTGGCTGGGGTTTTTGGTTTCAGTGTTTTGGTTTCATGGGGTTGGAAAACCCGGTTGGGGAGGCTTTCATAGGAAGGTTTGAGGTTTGGCTGTATTTGATCTTCCTGTGTCTGGTCTCCTGTCTGTCTTCTCCCCCCTCCCCCCTCTTTCCTCCCTTTTGCCTTTTTCCATTCTCTCTTTTTTCTTCCTTTCTGCTTTTGTTCTTTTTTCGCGGGTCGAGATTTCATTCCTGTTGTGGGGATTTTCCCCTTTTTTTATTTCTTTTTTCCTGCAGGATTTCCCGTTCCCAGTCGTTTTTTGGGCCCTTTAAAGGGGGACTTTAAATGGCCGGGTTTCTTTTTTTTACAAACCCCTCTATTCTCCGAAAAAATTTTTCCAAACTGGGGCATTTGTCTTTTCCTATTGCTTTCCCTGTGTTTCAAATTGCTTTTTTTCCCCTTGTTTTTTTGCCTTTTCCCCAAATTTTTCCCCTTTAATTCCTGGAGCCCCTTTTACAAAGACTGACCTCAAAAATTTCCAATTTCTCCCCCTGCATATCCCTGTTTATCCCCCCATTCAATTTGATTTCCTCCCAATTTCAAACTTTCCTTTCTTCAGTTTTTTATAGGTAATTTTACTTTGGGGTCAGTGGTCTGTCATTTTCCCTTCTCGGCTTTCCTGGGCTCTGCTGTGGTTTTTGTTAGGGCCTTTCCCCAAAAAAGTTGCTCTTTCATTTCTACCCGGGCTCCACTGACTGGCTTTTTACTGCAGTTTTGCTCCTTCTTTCCCCACAAATCCCCTTATTTGTGACTTTTATTTAGCAGTCTCTGTTGTTTAATCCCCAAAATTTTTCTTTTGTTCTTTAGGCTTTTTCAGATTTTTCAGTTCCTCTTTTAAACTCGTATTTCCTTGGGCCCCGCTTTCTTTTGGGCTTGCATCCCCCCACTTCCTGGGTTTCCATGTCTATCCTCTCTTCCATTTCATGCTAAAATTCTTTAGTTTCTTTTCCATTCTTTTTCCCTTTTTTTGAGCTCTGGGTGCCCAATCTTCCCCTTTCCCGTTTCCCCCTCCTGGGCCCTTGGTTTTTCTTGTTGCTCTCTTGGGAACCCATCTTTTTCTTTATCCTGATTGCCTTTGGTGGGGGAAAACCCATGTAATTCTGTTTTGTTAGGTTAGTATTTTTGAAAGTCAGAGTGTGTGGGGGGGGGGGAAAAGGGTTTAGGAGGAAAATGTGGCATGGTTGGGGAGTTGTGGGGAGGGGGGGTGGGAAGGGAAAACCCCCAAAATTGGGTTTTTAGTGGGAGAGGGGGAAAGGGGGGAGAGGTGGGGAGGGGGAGGGGTGAATTTAAAAGAAAAAAAGGGAGGGGGAAAGGGTCCCGGTGAAAAAAGGGGATTTTCGGGGAGGGGGGGGGGGGGAGAAGGGGTATGTGTGAGTCTGGCAATGTGTGTTTTGTTGTGTGTGTTTTGTGTGTGTGTGTGTGTTGTGTGTGTGTGTGGGGGGTGGGGTTTGTGTGTGTGTTTGTGTTTTGGGGTTGTGTTTTTGGTGTGTTTTGTGTGTGTGTTTGTGTGTGGGGTGTGTTTTGGGGTGTGGGTTGTGTGTTTGTGTGTGGGGTGTTTTGTGGGTTTTTGTGTGTGGGTGTGTGTGGGGGGTTTTTGTGGGGTGGGTGGGTGTGCGGGTGTGGTGGGGGGTGTGAGTTGTGTGTTTTGTTTTTTGGTTTTTTGTGTTGTGGGGTTTTGGTGGTGTGTTGGTGTGTGGGGTGTGTTTTTGTGTTTTGTGTTGTGTGGGGTGTGTGTGTGTGTGTGTGTTGTGTGTGTGGTGTGTGTTGGGGTGTGTTTTTGTGTGTGGGGTGTGTGTGTGTGTGTGGGGTGTGTGTGTGGGGTGTGTGTGTGTGTGGGGTGTTTTGGTGTGTGTTTGGGGGTTGTGTGGGTGTGTGTGTGTGTGTGTGTGTGTGTTTTGTGTGTGTGTGTGTGTGTGTGTGGGAGGGTGTGTGTGTGTGTGTGTGAGTGTGTGTGTGTGTGTGTGTGTGTGTGTGTGTGCGTGTGTGTGTGTGAGTGTGTGTGGTGTGTGTGTGTGTGTGTGTGTGTGTGTGTGTGTGTGTGTGTGTGTGTGTGTGTGTGTGTGTGTGTGTGTGTGTGTGTGTGTGTGTGTGTGTGTGGGTGTGTGTGTGTGTGTGTGTGTACTCACCTAGTTGAGGTTTGCGGGGGGTCGAGTCCGAGCTCCTGGCCCCGCCTCTTCACTGATCGCTACTAGGTCACTCTCCCTGAGCCGTGAGCTTTATCATACATCTGCTTAAAGCTATGTATGGATCCTGCCTCCACTACATCGCTTCCCAAACTATTCCACTTACTGACTACTCTGTGGCTGAAGAAATACTTCCTAACATCCCTGTGATTCATCTGTGTCTTCAGCTTCCAACTGTGTCCCCTTGTTACTGTGTCCAATCTCTGGAACATCCTGTCTTTGTCCACCTTGTCAATTCCTCTCAGTATTTTGTATGTCGTTATCATGTCCCCCCATCTCTCCTGTCCTCCAGTGTCGTCAGGTTGATTTCCCTTAACCTCTCCTCGTAGGACATACCTCTTAGCTCTGGGACTAGTCTTGTTGCAAACCTTTGCACTTTCTCTAGTTTCTTCACGTGCTTGGCTAGGTGTGGGTTCCAAACTGGTGCCGCATACTCCAATATGGGCCTAAACTACACGGTGTACAGGGTCCTGAATGATTCCTTATTAAGATGTCGGAATGCTGTTCTGAGGTTTGCTAGCGCCCATATGCTGCAGCAGTTATTTGGTTGATGTGCGCTTCAGGAGATGTGCCTGGTGTTATACTCACCCCAAGATCTTTTTCCTTGAGTGAGGTTTGTAGTCTCTGACCCCCTAGACTGTACTCCGTTCTGCGGCCTTCTTTGCCCTTCCCCAATCTTCATGACTTTGCACTTGGTGGGACTGAACTCCAGGAGCCAATTGCTGGACCAGGTCTGCAGCCTGTCCAGATCCCTTTGTAGTTCTGCCTGGTCTTCGATCGAGTGAATTCTTCTCATCAACTTCACGTCATCTGCAAACAGGGACACCTCAGAGTCTATTCCTTCCGTCATGTCGTTCACAAATACCAGAAACAGCACTGGTCATAGGACTGACCCCTGCGGGACCCCGCTGGTCACAGGTGCCCACTCTGACACCTCGCCACGTACCATGACTCGCTGCTGTCTTCCTGGCAAGTATTCCCTGATCCATTGTAGTGCCTTCCCTGTTATCCCTGTTTGGTCCTCCAGTTTTTGCACCAATCTCTTGTGTGGAACTGTGTCAACGCCTTCTTGCAGTCCAAGAAAATGCAATCCACCCACCCCTCTCTCTCTCTTGTCTTACTGCTGTCACCATGTCATAGAACTCCAGTAGGTTTGTGACACAGGATTTCCCGTCCCTGAAACCATGTTGGCTGCTGTTGATGAGATCATTCCTTTCTAGGTGTTCCACCACTCTTCTCCTAATAATCTTCTCCATGATTTTGCATACTATACATGTCAGTGACACTGGTCTGTAGTTTAATGCTTCATGTCTGTCTCCTTTTTTAAAGATTGGGACTACATTTGCTGTCTTCCATGCCTCAGGCAATCTCCCTGTTTCGATAGATGTATTGAATATTGTTGTTAGGGGTACACATAGCGCCTCTGCTCCCTCTCTCAATACCCATGGTGTGTGTGTGTGTGTTGTGTGTGTGTGTGTGTGTGTGTGTGTGTTGTGTGAGTGTGTGTGTGTGTGTGTGTGTGTGTGTGTGTGGTGTGTGTGTGGTGTGTGTGTGTGTGTGTGTGTGTGTGTGTGTGTGTGTGTGTGTGTGTGTGTGTGTGTGTGTGTGTGTTGTGTGGGTGTGGGTGTGTGTGTGTGTGTGAGTGTGTGTGGGTGTGTGGGTGGTGTGTGTGTGTGGGTGTGTGTGGGTGTGTGGGTGTGTGGGTGTGTGTGGGTGTGTGTGGGTGTGTGTGGGTGTGTGTGGGTGTGTGTGTGGGTGTGTGGGTGTGTGGGTGTGTGTGGGTGTGTGTGGGTGGGGTGGGTGTGTGTGGGTGTGCGTGCGCACACTAGGCTACGCTTCTCTTTTGAAGATTATAAAAAAAAATTTCACAATCAATTCCCTTATTAAT
>NC_069442.1:769936-794936 GCF_026875155.1 Cherax quadricarinatus
TTTCCCTTTTTTAAACTCCTTGTTTTCCTGGGGCCTTGCCCCTGTACCCTTTTTCCCTTCCTTTGCACTTAGTTTTTGCCTCCCTACACCTTCGGGTAAACCAAAAGACTGTTTTGGTCTTCCATTTTGTTTTCCCTTGGGAACAAAACTTTCCTCTGCCCCCTTGCACTTGTTGCCACATATTCCATCATTCGTTTACTGATTTTCCTACCATTTCTCTGCCCCCCTGAACCCTGCAGGGTTTTTTCCCAAACCCTTTTAGTCCCCCCTTTTTAAATTTGGCCTGTCCCCTTCAGTTCCTTTATTCTCCACTTTTAAAATCTACTATATATAAAACCAGAACCACATGATCGCTGCTCCAAGGGCCCTCGAAGTGATGTCCTCAATTCTGAAATGCCGGGTGAACACAAGATCCCGTCTTTCGTGGTGTTGTGTGTGTGTACCACCTATTTGTACTCACCTATTTTTTGGGGTTTCAGGGGGCGAGTCCCCAGCTCCGGGGCCCCCCCTGACTTTGTTGTGTGGTTGTGGTGGTGTGTGTGTGTGGGGTGTTGTGTGGTTGTGGGTGGTGTGTGTTGTGGTTGTGTGGTGGGTTGTTTTGTGGTTGTGTGTGTGTGTGTGTGTGTGTGGGTTGTGTGTGTGATGGGGGGTGTGTGGTGGGTTTGTGTTTATGTGTGTGTGTGTTTTTGTGTTGTGTGTGTGTGGTGGTGTGTGTGGGGTGTGTGTGTATGGGGGTGTGTGGTGTGTGTTACTCACCAGTTTACCACCTAGTTGAGGTTTCAGGGGGCGAGCCAAGCTCCGGCCCCGCCTCTTCACTGGTCGTACTAGGTCACTCTCCCTGAACCGTAGCTTTTCATACCTCTGCTTAAAGCTATGTAGGTCCACCTCCACTACTCGCTTCCCAAACTTTCCCCTTCCCGACTACTCTGTGGCTGAAGAAAAACTTCGTAACATCCCCTGATTCACTGTGCTTTAAATTCCAACTGTGTCCCCTTTTTGCTGGGTTTCCCCTCTTGGGAAATCGTCTTTTTCCCCGTCTTTCCTCTCAGTATTTTTAAGCGTTTATCAGTCCCCCCCTATTCCCTGCCCCCAGTGTGGGCGGGTTGATTTCCTTAAAACCCTCCCCGTGGGAAAACCCTTTTATCGGGGACTAGTCTTTTGAAAACCTTTTTGCACTTTCCCTTTAGTTTTTTTTACTGCGGGCAGGTGGGGGTTTCCCAAAACTGGGCCGCATACCCAATAGGGGTTAACGTATAGGGTGTACGGGGTCCTGAACGATTGCTTATTGAGATGTCGGAATCCCTTTCTCGGTTTGTTAGGGCCCTATGCTGCAGAGTTTTTTTGGGTTTGATGTGCAGTTCGGAATGTGCCTGGTGTTATCTCACCCCCAAATTTTTTTCCCTCGGTGGGGCTTTAGTCTCTCCCCCTAGACGTACCCCGCTGCGTCTTTTTTTTCCCCCCCAATCTTCATGACTTTGCACTTTGTGTAGTTAACCCCAGGACAAACCCCCGGGGCCAAGTCTGCAACCGTCCAGATCCCATTGTGTTCTGCCTGGTTTGGGAAAAAATAAATTTCTTCTCATCAACTTCACCATCCCCAAAACAGTACACTTCGGGGCTATTCCCCCCTCATGTCGTTCACAAATACCAGAAACAGCACTTGTTCTAGGACTGACCCCTGTGGGACCCCGCTGGTCACAGGTGCCCTCTGTGACACCTCGCCACGTACCATGACTCGCTGCTGTCTTCCTGACAAGTATTCCCTGTTCCATTGTAGTGCCTTCCCTGTTATCCCTGCTTGGTCCTCGAGTTTTTGCACTAATCTCTTGTGCGGAACTGTGTCAAACGCCTTCTTGCAGTCCAAGAAAATGCAATCCACCCATCCCTTTCTCTCTTGTTTTACTGCTGTCACCATGTCATAGAATTCCAGTAGGTTTGTGACACAGGATTTCCCGTCCCTGAAACCATGTTGGCTGCTGTTGATGAGATCATTCCTTTCTAGGCGTTCCACCACTCTTCTGATAATCTTCTCCATGACTTTGCATACTATACATGTCAGTGACACTGGTCTGTAGTTTAATGCTTCATGTCTGTCTCCTTTTTTAAAGATTGGGACTTCATTTGCTGTCTTCCATGCCTCAGGCAATCTCCCTGTTTCGATAGATGTATTGAATATTGTTGTTAGGTGTGTGTGTGTGTGTGTGTGTGTGTGTGTGTGTGTGTGTGTGTGTGTGTGTGTGTGTGTGTGTGTGTGTGTGTGGTGTGTGTGTGTGTGTGTGTGTGTTGTGTATGTGTGTGTGGTGTGTGTGTGTGTGTGTGTGTGTGTGTGTGTGTGTGTGTGTGTGTGTGTATGTGTGTGTATGTGTGTGTGTGTGTGTGTGTGTGTGTACTCACCTATTTGTACTCACCTATTTGTGGTTGCAGGGGTCGAGTCACAGCTCCTAGCCCCGCTCTTCGCTGATTGCTACTAGGTCCTCTCTCTCCCTGCCCCATGAGCTCTATCATACCTCGCCTTAAAACTATGTATGGTTCCTGCCTCCACCACATCACTTTCTAGGCTATTCCATGGCCTGACTACTCTATGACTGAAGAAATACTTCCTAACATCCCTTTGATTCATCTGAGTCTTCAACTTCCAATTGTGACCTCTTGTGTCTGTGTCCCATCTCTGGAACATCCCGTCTTTGTCCGCCTCGTCTATTCCGCGCAGTATTTTATATGTCGTTATCATGTCTCCCCTGACCCTCCTGGCCTGGCATCGGTATTAGAGTGTAGGGATGACGTAAAATTAGAGTACAGGAATAAGAAGGAAAATGAAAAAAATAAATTTACAAATTAAAATTAAAAGGAATAAGGAGATAATAGAGGAAGAAAGGTGGGAGGTGGGTAGGGAGGTTGGATATATATTTATGGAAGCACTGATGTCACCCTCTTGTAGGGAGGTTAGGGGAGGGAGGTTTGTGAGAGAGGGACTCGGTGGTGGGTTGTGTTTAGGTGGGGGAGATAAGGACTGACGGGGATGTAGGGGAAGTAAACTTTGGTCTTAGGGGGGATATCAGAGTTATGGAGGGGGGTGAGGTGATATTGGTGATGGACTCTTGATCCAAGGAAATGTAATTAGGCTGGTTTTAGTGGAGTAGGTGAGGGGATGAGAAGGATGGTTCTTCATCGAGGAATTGGGATTAGGTTAGTCCAGGAGGTGGAGTGGGAGGTGAGGTTCAGGGAGCATTGGTGGTCTTGATTCTAGAAATAGAGGTTAGGATGGTCCAAGCTGTAGGGGGGAGGTGATGGATATGGGAGGGAGGTGCAGAGAAGATAAAAAAAATAATTTTATATTCTTATGAACACATCGGCCGTCTCCCACCAAGGCAGGGTGGCCCGAAAAAGAAAAACTTTCATCATTCACTCCATCACTGTCTTGCCAGAGGCATACTTGCACTACAGTTATAAAACTGCACCCCTCCTTCTGAGTGCAGGCACTGTACCTCCCATCTCCAACACTCAGCTCTGGCCTGCAGGTTTCCCTGAATCCATTCATAAATGCTACCTTGCTTACACCAAAAACAGCACTACAAGTCCTAAAACCCGTTTGTCTCAATTTGCTCCTATCTAACATGCTCACGCACACTTGCTGGAATTCCAAGCCCCTCGCACACAAAACCTCCTTTACCCCTTCCCTCTAACCTTTCCTAGGCCTACACCTAACCCACCTTCACTCCACTACAGATTTATACACTCGATGTCATTCTATTTTGTTCCATCCTCTCTACATGTCCAAACCATCTCAATAACCCATCCTCAGCCCTCTGGATAATAGTTTTGGCAATCCTGCACGTCCTCCTAATCTCCAAGCTATGGAGTCTCTGCATCATATTCACACTGTACATGGTGAATGTTTGCAACATTCACCACCCATGTCTCATACCCATACAAGAGCATTGGTATAACTATAATCTCATACATTCCCTTCTTTGCTTTCATGGATAAAGTTCTTTGTCTCCACAGATTCCTCAGTGCACCACTCACCCTTTTCCCCTCGTCAATTCTATGATTCACCTCATCTTTCATAGATCCATCTGCTGACACATCCACTCCCAAATATCTGAATACATTCACCTCCTCCATACTCTCTCCCTCCAATCTGATATCCGATCTTCTGTTACCTAATTTGTTATCCTCATCACCTTACTCTTTCCTACATTCACTTTTAATCTCCTTCTTTACATACCCTACCAAACTTATCAACCAACCTCTGCAACTTCTCTTCAGAATCTCCAAAAAGCACAGTGTCATTAGCAAAGAGCAACTGTGACAACTCCTACTTTCTCTTAGATTCTTTATCTTTTAACCCCACACCTCTTGCCAACACCAGAGCATTCGCTTCTCTTACAACTCCATCTATAAATATATTGAACAACCACGGTGACATCACACATCCTTGCCTAAGGTCTACTTTTACTGGGAAGTAATCTCCCTCTCTCCTACATACTCTAACCTGAGCCTCACTATCCTCGTAAAGACTCTTCACTGCTTTCAATGATCTACTTCCTATTCCATATATTTGCAACATCTGCTACATTGCCCCCCTATCCATCCTATCAAAAGCTTTTTCCAAATCCATGAATGCCACAGAAACCTCTTTATCCTTATCTAAATACTGTTCACATATAAATTTCACTGTAAACACTTGGTTTACACACCCCCTACCTTTCCTAAAGCCTCCTTGTTCATCTGCCATCCTGTTCCTCGTTTTACTCTTAATTCTTTCAATAATAACTCTACCATACACTTTACCAGGTATACTCAACAGACTTATTCCCCTATAATTTTTTGACTCTCTTTTGTTCCCTTTGCCTTTGTACAAAAGAACCATGGAAAAATATATTCTACAAATGATCCCTGAAGTAGCACTGCAGAGAACACCGCTCTACCACTGAGACCGGAACCTAGTGATGCGTCATTACCCTCCATTTCCAGATTCCCTTAAAAAATCACACCTTAGTGTGACCCCCAAAATCCTCAATGGCAAAAGTTCCTTACTTTGATGCCTTACACATCGAATAACAGTGCTGGGAAAAAACCATTGGAGATGAGAATTTTCCAGCACCATTATTTGATATGTATAGCACAGGAGTCGAATGCGATTTTCAACCATGTTAGAGCTTGTTGTGGAAAATACTGTACATATTTTCCAGAAATTCAGTATTTATATGTAAATAAATGGCCATACTGTATTTAATAATATTTATGTCATAGAAAACGGAAAGCCTGCATCTGCGCAGACGAGACTCGCCATCTTGGTTTTGAATTGAACAGAACGTTAGAGTGAATGGGAAGAATTTTTCGTGCTCTAGAGGTTAAAATTGGGCTGACACCTCTCAAATAGGAGGCAAAATTGTTGGATGTGCAATTCTGCATAATTTGAGTATCAGGTGACTGGACAACACAGCTCCAGGAACCTCAGATAAGTCTGTTTATGTTTAATTCTGGCCAGTAATTTCATAAATTTAGACAGTGAGGTTTTCTGGGTATATACACATTAATCTCCAGTCAAATTGGTGAGTGATATTAAGATATATTTTCCTTCTGTTATGTAATTGTGTATTTATATATAATCATTTTTTAATTTAATATACAGTCCACAAATTTATATATTTACCAGAATTCCTGGTGATGTATAATTCATTTAATTAATAGGTCCAGAGCAACTTGTGGATATGACAGTGGTAGGTATCGAAGGGGGACATTTTTGCGACCTAGGTGTCCCAAATTCCTACTTGTCTAACTGATAAATAATAATTATCTATGCTCATTTATTGTTATGTACATAATTATACATTCAGATAAATGCAATTTTCCACATTTAATTATGCCCGTTGGTCCTTCTTGAACCGGAGGTAATTAGTGAAGTCATTAATTAGTTAATTACTTAATAATTATATGTGAAATGACAGAAGGAGGTGGATGTTAAGTTCAAAAATTTACTTAATGTGTAGTGGATTATAATTATTACAATATTAATTTGGGTAAGTCAAGTGTGGCTAAAGATTATATTAATGTGTATAAGTGTATGTGTAATTGATAAGCCAAGTGTAGCTAATTATATTAATGTGTATATTAATTTTGCAAAGCCAAAGTGGCTAGGATTTATATTAATGTATTTGTATAATAATTTGATAAGATAATTCTGGCCAAGATTTATATCAGCGTATGTGTAATTGATAAGACAAGTGTGAATAAAGATTATATTGTGTATAATATTAATTTTGCTATGCCAAATTTTGGCAAGGATTTATTAATTTGTATAATATTAATTTTGATGAGCCAAGTTTGTATTAATGTACATTTAAAATTTATATTACAATTTTTTACATGTAATTGCTGAGCTCAAGTAGCTGGGATTTATTCAAAAGTAGGTTGTGTCAGTGTTGAGTTGTAATCAGTGTTATTAATTGGGTTGAATTTAGTACATTGCATCATGGAGGGAAATGGGGGAAATTAATGAAAAGAAGACAACATATGGAATATAGAGTAAAGAAAGCATCACTGCAAGCTAGAAAGGGGCATGTAACAAAAGCATACAATAAATGTTTGGAATTAATGAATCAAGAAACTGTGAATACTGATGATTTAAAATTGTATTTAGATGCTTTAGGGAATAGATATGATTCATACAATTATATTACAACAAATATGAGGAGATTTATTAGTAAACTTGTGTAGTTGAGACTGAAATAGATCTCATGATTTAATCGGTATTATGAATTAGAGGAAAAGATTCTTTCTTGTAAAAGTCAGGCCTTGAATAAATTAAATGTGTAAACCAGACAGTTAATCAGTCTGCTCCAACAAATAAGATGTCTTTGCCAAAACTCCCAGAATTGTGTTTGCCTGTGTTAATCCTGGAGAAAATTGGGAGGAATTTTGGTCAATTTTTTAAAGCAGCTGTACATGACAGGAGTGACCTAGCCTGTGTAACTAAATTATTTTCCCTAAAAAGGACAGGTAAGAGGAGATGCTCACATACTCATACAAGTCTTTCCCAATGTAGATGACTCTTACAAGGAAGCAGTTGACTTGTTGAAGGTCACTTATGGTAATATAGAACAAAGTAGGTTGGATCTAGTGAATATCATTGTTAATTTAAAATCCCCAGATCAGACTTACAAAGGTTTACAACATTTTTGATTTAAAAACTGGGAGAAACTCTCAAACTTTAATTAATAAATATAATCTGAAGGAATCAGACTGGTTATTGAGTGCCATGATACAGAATAAATTAAACTATAAAACACTTGAATGACTCTCAAACAAATATCACCAGTCAGAGAAAAGAGAGATTGTCTTTTCTGTAAGGATACTCATTTTTCTAAGAATTGCAATGCATACAATTCATGGAATGATAAAGTTAAAAGATTGGAGGAACTTGACAGATGTATCAGGTGTTTAGGTAATCACAATGTAAAGGATTGCTATGCCAAATTAAACAACTGTTATCAATGTCACAAAGGAAGACACCATATAGTCATGTGTAAGGGTCTATATGATAATGTTGATAATAATGATAATGTTGACAATCCTGACACAACAGTGGCTAATGTAAAAATTGCTGCTAATGTTAATAAAGATGGTTTTGCTGAAGTAGCCTTACCTGTGTTACAGGTAAAAATTGATGATAAAAGGCATAAATCTAAAATTGTAACTGCATTATTGGACCAGGGATTCCAGCGTACTTTCATAAAACGGCAAATGTCTTTGATGGTATGAAAGTACAGATGGGAGATCCCCCTAACTTTAAAATTATCTGGTTTTTCTTTAGATAAAAGGGCTCAATTTTATGACACTGTTTAGTTCTGTCAGGTTGGGCAATTTAGAAAAAACGTGTTTTGCGTAATTGTAGATAGACTTCCCGAGAAAAAATACTAGGAGTAGGGCTTAATAAAGCTACAGAAAGACTTTACTAATGTAAATTTAGCACCTTCTGGTGTAAGTGATGATTCTGTAGGCCCAATAAATATTTTGATAGGTAGTGACTATTATGCCTCCTTTGTAAAGGGTATGGTAAAGAAATGTGGTGTCACCTTTTTAAGACTGCAGGAGGCATGAATGTATGGGTAGGATTCCTCGTAAAAATAATTCATGGTAGAGGAAAACAAATAATAAACTGTGTGTTTATATGAGTTACCCTAAACTTCCATAAAGGTGGGTTTTCCAGTGCATAAATTTGGGAAATTATACAGTTATAAATTCATAAAAACCAGACGATTTTTATCAGGAGCAATCTGAAGAGTAAATTTGAATGGAATAAGGGTACGATCCCTTTGGAGATGAGCCATCAGAATTTCCCAAATAAATTTCAAATTCATTCATTAAACTCAGTGCAATATAACACAGAATTTTAAAATCCTTATGAATATTTCACCCAATTTAATTTACAATATAGGAGGAATTGAGCAACCCATTTATTCCACTATTCGCAATCAAATAAGAAAGGGTTCTAACCTCTCCTTGAGATTTTGGTTTTAATGAATCCAGATCAAAATTCCTATTTAATATTTATCGCCCTTTGTGACAAAAATTAAAATCTTATTAAACGGATACTATATCCTTAGCTACCTAAAATTCCTAATGGTTTCAAAGCTACCCGGGGGTGAACCGAAGGCAATCCATGACCCATTCCCTTGAAAATTTGCTTTAGGGGGAAGGGTAAAAAGTGTTACTAAGCGACAATAATGACCTTTATGGAAAGCCCATTAGTAAATAATAGCAATTTTATTGGACAAATTCGGTGTACTCAACTGGGCAAGTTAATGACTTTGGAGAGCTGTTATGGAAAGTGACAATATGGCTGAAGAAAGGAAAGAATTTTTCCAAATTAAGGACCAAAAAGTACCCCTGGAAGAAGCAATGTTAATGATTGGGTATGGAAAGGAGAGATTTGTTTTAAATAATATTCATAAGCCCAATAATATGGATTTGCTTGAAGTCAAGTTGAAACTATTAGGGCCCCCAATTTAAGGGAAATTATCTAAGGTAAGAATTGAACTTAATGGCTTGATGAATTTACCCAAATTTTATTAAAGGGTGGTAGAATTAATTGTATTAGGAAAAAAAATTAATTTGGGGTTACCGGTGGGAAATTTGGAAAAAGTTACCCAATATTTTTGTATGCCAAAATTAATGGGGAGTTTTTCTTCTTAATTTAATAGTTTTATTTCCTTTTATGTCAATGCTAAAGAAAAGTTTTTTGGAGATAATTTAAAAGGTTAATGAAAATTTTACTGGAGGTTCATTAAAATTGGGGGAATTATGGTGGGAAATTTGGTTGTGTTCCCCCGGGCCCCGGGTGGGATCCCAAATAGGAAAAATTGTACTTCCACCTTTTTTGAGTGAGACAAAATTGGCAAAGGGGCGTTGCCTTTTCCAATGGTAAAGGAGCTCTGAGTTGGCTAAAATATTAACAGTTTTTGGAGTGGGGTAGCAGCGTTGTTTAAATACCTTTGGACCCCACTTATGTTAATTGGTGGTAAAAGGCTGGGTTTTCCCATAGGAAAGGGCATCCCACAAAATAAAAAATATATTTACTTGCTGGAAAAAACTTGGGAGGGAAAAACGTGGGGAGGGCAGAAAAGGTGGCTGCAGTGAGGTCGAAGGGACCTGCACGACCTCTGGTTTGGGGCAAAATATGAACTAAGCTGGCAGACAGCATGGGCTGTCTGTGCAGACAGTACAGGCTGTCTACATACACTCGGCCACCTACCGCACGTCGTCCCGACGTGACAATACTGGTGGTAAAAGAAACTCGGTCTCTCTCTCATAGGAACAGGGCACAGAACACAAAATAAAAACATATATATACATATGAACATGGAAAAAAAAACTTCCTACAGGGAGGGAAGAAAAAAACATGTGGGGTGTGCTAAACATCGTGGTCATAGGCAGTGAGCGTCGAAGGGCATCACTGCACGCCTTCCTGTGTCTGGACAGATACTGCAACACAGGAGACATCACTGTGGCTGAGCTGTGATGTAACAGGTTACGGTCTCCTCTGGAACGGTGAAGCAGTCATCGTAGGAGTCGCTGCAGGTTTTCACTCAACTTGGGGCACATGCTGGTGCCCTCGAGTGAGGCGTCGACAAAACTCGGCAACTGGGCAGGACTTCTGGCAAGTGACTCAGGACTCTTCTCGACTGGTACTGTCGCTGGGCTGTCACTGCCAGCGAGCGTGGAGCGAGTTGTGGAGCGAGTCGTGGCAGAGACGACTGGGCAAAACATCTGGGAGTCGTAACATCATACACCAGACTGCAGTGAGCGAGCTAGCAGTCAAAGTGACATCTTCTTTGTGCAGGCTGCTCACTGAAGCTTGTGACACGAGGCTGACACAGCGCCTGCCGACAGGGCTGACTGCAGCTTGACGAGTATCATTCTCTCGGCAGTTGGAGTTATAGCAGAGGTTAGTCTAAGCGTCCCCAGACTTGTTTCTCTACATATAACTGCACTCTGATGGTCTGGAGGTGAAGTGAACAAATCTCGATGGGAATCGTAGCAGGTACGATTCTGCAGAACATCACGAGCGACGAGCATAAAAGCTTTCTGTACAAGAGGGCTCGATCACTCGGGGCTGTCTGATAGCTGTCAAACACACTGGTCACATGGGTGACTTAACATAGTGGTGCTACTCAGGTCTGGCTCAGACCTCACTGGACACATGAAAACTTTAAACACACCTCTGTTCCACAAGGCACAGTACTCGCTCCCATCTTGTTCCTCATCCTCATATCTGACATAGACAAGAATGTCAGCCACAGCACCGTGTCTTCCTTTGCAGATGACACCCGAATCTGCATGACAGTGTCTTCCATTGCAGACACTGCAAGGCTCCAGGCAGACATCAACCGAATCTTTCAGTGGGCTGCAGAAAACAATATGAAGTTCAACGATGAGAAATTTCAATTATTCAGATATGGTAAACACGAGGAAATTAATTCTTCATCAGAGTACAAAACAAATTCTGGCCACAAAATAGAGCGAAACACCAACGTCAAAGACCTGGAGTGATCATGTCGGAGGATCTCACCTTCAAGGACCATAAACATTGTATCAATCTCATCTGCTAGAAAAATGACAGGATGGATAATGAGAACCTTCAAAACTAGGAGGCCAAGCCCATGATGACACTCTTCAGGTCCTTGTTCTATATAGGCTGGAATATTGCTGCACACTAACAGCACCTTTCAAGGCAGGTGAATTGCAGACCTAGAAAATGTACAGAGAACCTTCACGGAGCGCATAACGGAGATAAAACACCTCGATTACTGGGAGCGCTTTAGTTCCTAAAACTGTATTCCCTGGAATGCAGGTGGGGAGAGATACATGATTATATACACCTGGAAAATTCTAGAGGACTAGTACCAAACTTGCACACGAAAAAACTCACTACGAAAGCAAAAGACTTGGCAGACGATGCAACATCCCCCCAATGAAAAGCAGGGGTGTCACTAGCACGTTAAAAGACCATACAATAAGTGTCAGGGGCCCGAGACTGTTCAACTGCCTCCCAGCATACATAAGGGGGATTACCAACAGACCCCTGGCAGTCTTCAAGCTGGCACTGGACAAGCACCTAAAGTAGAGTTCTGACCAGCCGGGCTGTGGCTCGTACGTTGGTTTGCGTGCAGCCAGCAGCAACATCCTGGTTGATCAGGCTCTGATCCACCAGGAGGCCTGGTCACAGACCGGGCCGCGGGGGCGTTGACCCCCGGAACTCTCTCCAGGTAAACTCCAGGTAAACACTGCGGTACATGCGGTACAACATGGCTTAAACTAGCAAATGATGCTTTTCTGTGCACAAAACTGACACTAAGACATACTAAAATGTGAGAACACTGACTGAGAGGAATTAACACACGATATATATCTTCTCTTAGTCTTCTCGACAATATTTTAATAATTACTGAACACTCGATGGTGACATCATGTGATGTCAGGCGTGATGACGTCAGCAGCACTGTGACATCAGCAGACATCTCGAGGTGACATCAGGCAGACATCGTGAGGTGACGTCAGCAGACATCGTGACGTCATGAAGTCGGGCAGCATCGTCGGTGACGTCAATGTGATGCGGGCAGCAGACCACAGCATGAGGCCTGGGACATCTGGTAACTCACATGGCTGGTAGATCTACGTGACATCGCCCACACCCACGTGGCGTCGTGATCTACATGGCATGCTGATCCACGTAGCTTCGAGTGGCCTCGGGCACTCGGATACACAGCTCTGGCAATGAATTCACATGGAAAACAGCAGAAAACACAGCAGAGGGAGTGGGCAGTGGTGAGTGTATGGTAGACGGGTGAGCGTGAGTAGGGCGTGCATGGGCAAGGTGAGGAACAGCCACATCCTCTCCTCCTCCCCCACCCACAAACACGTGGAGAAGCTCACACTGGACGCAGAAATCACCACAAAACTCACCTCTGGCATGCTGAAACAGCTGTGCTGAGCTGAACAATTCTCGGAGAATTTCGGCAAATTTCGGCTGGATTCTGCTTGTACCTGTGTCTCGATGCTCAAACGTGCAGACACGACGTCAGGATAACTCGTTGAGAGATGGATGCTTGTTGTATGGGATGATGAAGTGAAGATGACTTCATACCTCTTCCTTCCTCTCTCAGGGCAAACACACTGCTGTGACCACCGCTTCCCACCATTTATAACTGGATTGTTTGGTATAGCTGAAACGCGGGTGGTTAATGATAAACTTCTTCGGAGGCTTCTTACTTTATTGTTAAGTCGTGGTGGGTACACAGGCTTGTGTTGTGCCCATGGCCCAGGAAGGGCCATCCCACGAGAGAGAGCTACTAGTACTTGTGACTTGCTGCTAGGCCGCTGTGTGAGTGAGAGCGAGGCATGGGCAGACAGGCTGGCGTGCCTACTGAGAGGCCTGGCTACAGAGGGCAGCATCTGAGTGGCGCGAAATATGAACTAAGCTGGCAGACAGCATGGGCTGTCTGTGCAGACAGGACAGGCTGTCTACAAAAGTGTTTCCAATTAAATCACGTACCTTACCTCAGTTGGAATTAACAGCCATTTATGTAGGTGTCAAATTAGCTAATTATATAAGAAATAAGTTGCAGGAGATAAATATTAGCGACACTGTAATTTGGTCTGATAATGAGGTATCCTTACAATGGATTCGTAATGGAAACAGTAAAATTGTGTACGTACAAAACAGAGTCACTGAAATTAATCAGATGCAAAAGAAGTATAATAGTTTTGGGTCAGCATATTTTAAACCCATTTAATGATATACCTGGGAGGAGAATCCAGCTGATTTCTTGTCTCAAGGTTTACCTTAGGGCTAAATTTGTAAATGCTGTATCATGGTTTAAAGGACCGAGCTGGTTGTAAATAAAGCTAATGGCCTGTACAAAAGGCGTATATTGCTCCTTTGAAATTACTGTGACCACCGCTCCAATAGTTTGTCCTTCCCTTAGCCATTGATATAAATAGGTATTCTTCTTTACCCAAACTAATCAATGTAACTAAGTTGGTGTTTAAATTTCTAAACAAGATAAATATTTCATATAAGTTTTCACATCCTCTTGAATTTTGGATAAAGAGGGTACGGAGGAAATCTATGGAATGAGATTAAATTGATGATGGAAAAAAATTTGTGAAAGGTTCTATAATAGAGAAATTGGGGCTGTATTTCGAGAACAATGTAATTAGGTGCAGAGGTAGGTTACAAAATGCTAAATTGGGGTGATTATGCTAAACACCTATCTTAACTGGCCCAAACTCATCATCTAACAAATTTAATTGTTCTAAATGCCCATAAAAAATGTAATGCATGGTGGGGTACAAGATACCTTAAATTGTATTGGGGAAACTTTCTGGATTCCACAAGGACGGCAAAGTGTAAAAAGGGTGATTAAATCTTGTGTAATATTCCCCGTGTGGATGCCAGATCCTATATGTACCCAGGTCCTCCACCATTGTCAAAGGAGCATGTACAATTAGTGAAACCATTTGATGTAAAAAGGTGTAGACTATAGTGGTCCAATAATTTTAAACAGGTACGTCAAATGGTGTTACACTGAAAGTGTATGTTTGTTTGTTCACCTTACTGCTACTAGGGCAGTTCATTTAGAAGGGCACAGGACTTGTCTGCAGAACAGTTTTATACAGCTGTTTCGAAAATTTGCAGGTAGGAGATCCTGTCCGAGTTTGATGATTTCGGATAATGCCACAAATTTTGTAGCAGGTGCTCAACACTTGATAGAATTAAATAATAGTAACGATGTTCAATCTCTTTTAACCCAGCGAGGGGTACCTGGAAATTTATTACTTCTAGAGCCCCTTGGCGGGGGGGGGCTGTACGAAAGACTGATAGGCACAGTGAAGAGGTGTCTCCGCACAGTACAAACACCAGAAAGAATTAATTTGGAAGGGAATTCCGTGCAGTGTTAGTGGAGGCAGAAAATCGTATAAATAATAGGCCTCTCTCGTACATGATTGATACACCTGATGCAGATGAATTAACCCCTTTCCCTCACCTAATATGTGGAAGGAAATTGGAAGCTGCCCCTGTCTATAGAGATAATCCGGAAGAAAGTGATGAAGATTACAATGATGCGGCAGTGTTGTGTAATAAATTTAAAATGTTAAATAAAGTAATTGTTCATTGGTCTAATGTGTGGCGTAAGGAAATCTTCTTACACTATGTGAACACTTTTATGGTCGACAGAGGCAGTAAATCAACAGACCAAATTCAACCAGATGACATTGTGTTAATTGACACTGAACAAAAACGAACATTGTGGTCTCTGGCAAAGTATTGACATTGTACTCAGATGCACAAGGTGTTCTCAGGAATGTCAGTGTTGTGTCATGGCCAGGAAAGTTTACACACAATTAATAAATTGATTCCCTTGGAATTAGGGGTTCAATCAAACGTAAATGAAAATCTGAGGGAAAGTGACACGAGTGATATGGAAGATAACGCTGACCAAGTGATGCCGGAAAATGAAATCGTAGTAAGACCTACTAGGAGAACAGCCACTCAAGCCAGAACCGGCTGGAATCGTCTCCTAAAGGAAGGAGTAATTTGAGTCGTTTAGCAACGAACTCCGGCCGGCCACATTGTGGAAAATACTGTATATATTTTCCAGAAATTCAGTATTTATATGTAAATAGATGGCCATACTGTATTTAATAATATTTATGTCATAGAAAACGGAAAGCCTGCGTCTGCGCAGACGAGACTCGCCATCTTGGTTTTGAATTGAACAGAACGTTAGAGTGAATGGGAAGATTTTTCGTGCTCATAGAGGTTAAAATTGGGGTGACACCTCTCAAATAAGAGGCGAAATTGTTGGATGTGCATTCCTGCATAATTTGAGATCAGGCGACTGGACAACACAGCTCCAGGAACCTCAGATAAGTCTGTTTATGTTAATTCTGGCCAGTAATTTCATAAATTTAAAACAGTGAGGTTTTCTGGGTATATACACATTAATCTCCAGTCAAATTGGTGAGTGAATTAAGATATATTTTCCTTCTGTTATGTAATTGTGTATTTATATAAAATCATTTTTTAATTTAATATACAGTTCCCAAAATTTATATATTTACCAAATTCCTGGTGAGTATAATTCATTTAATTAATAGGTCCAAACAACTTGTGGATATGACAGTGGGAGGTATCGAAGAGGCATTTTTGTGACCTAGGTGTCCCAAATCCTACTTGTCTAACTGATAAAAAAACAATTATCTATGCTCATTTATTGTTATGTACATAATTATACATACAGATAAATGCAATTTTCCACACTTGTAATAACCCAGCAAATTGGTGGGAAGTAAGAGTCATCTTTCCCTGTTCCTCCTGCTTGAAAGGAATTGTGGAAAATTACTTTATCTAATGTAAAATCATTATGTACATAACAGTAAATGATAACAAAAGATAAATTTTTATTTATCAGTTACATAGACAAGTAGGGAATTTGGACACCTAGGTCGCAAAAATGTCCCCCTTTGATACCTACAACTGTCTTATCCACAAGTTGCTCTAGACCTATTATTACAAATGAAAAAATGTATCAACAAGAATTCTGATAAATAAAATTGGTGGACTGTATATTAAAGTAATAAAGGATTATATATATACATATTTTCATAACAGCAGGAGAAATATCTTAAAATCAATCACCACTTTGACTGGAATCAAGGTGTATCATACTCAGAAAACCTCACTGTCTAAATTTATGAAAAAAACTGGCCAAATTATAACACAAATCTTGATAGCTTATCTGAGGTTCCTGGACTGTCCCTTTTCTAGTCGTCTGATTATCCAATATATGCAGGAATGCACATCCAACAATTTTGCTCCTATTTGAGAGGTGTCAGCCCAATTTTACCTTAGAGCACGAAAAATTCTTCCCAATATTCACAAAAGTTTGCGTCCAATTCAAACAACAATGGCGAGTCTCGTCTGCGCAGGCGCAGGCTTCCCATTTTTTATGACAAATTTTTATTAAATACAGTATGTTACACTAATTTACATAAAAATACACTGTATTTTTTTCTGGAAAATACATTATTTTCCACAGGAATATTGTTGAGTCGGCAATTATTAAGCATGATAGGCAGTCATTATACTATATCAGTGATAAGCTGTTCAAATTAGATGCATTTTTAGTTGAGGCAATAGTACATAGTCTAAAATTGGGCTCTTATATGAATGCATTAGACTGTCTTAAATGTAGTACCTCACCGAGGAATTAGGGCCTATTTTTCCTGCAGTTTCTGATGGCTGAACCAGAATTTGCCTCAGAATTATGTGGGTTGGATATCTGTGGCCGTCTTTCTTGTTATTGCAAATGCCTCCCTCTTTAAATGAATTTATTTCACTGAGCCCCATTTCCTTTACATAACTTTTAGAAGTCTCCCTTTTAAATGATGCCATTTTCTCATCACTTTAAATGGACACGTTGTCCCGTATAATTGACAGTGACTTCTACAGTGCTCGTCACGGCATTATGCCGGGGAAATGCCCCAGCATAATGTCGTGACGAAAATCAAAGGCCTACCATATGAGGGTGGGGTCTTTTTTCGTTAGTGCATTATGGTGGGTAGCAGCCATTAGTATGACGTCATGGCTTGCCGCCACACTGCATAGTAAGTCTTCAGTGCTAAAGTGGCTGCCGTGGTGAGGGGAAAGTGTAGCAAGTTTGTATCACTTCCACCCCATCTTTTGTCCGTTGTTCCCTTTGGTTTTGGGGCTATACATGTTTGATTATGGGTAAAGAGAAAATCTTTAACACCTGAAACTATAGCTCAAATTATAGGGCTTCACAAAGCTGGGCACCAGTCGAAAAAAATAGTGGAGCATGTTGGTGTGTGTGTATTCACTGAGGAGGGTGCAACGTTTCAAGGCTGGTGAAGGTGTCGAGTAACCGTCTGCCAAACCTCGGTCTGCCCCCTCAAAGAATATATCTGTTCGTACCTAACTATATGAACAGATATCTTCGAGGGGGCAGGCCGAGATTTGGCAGACGGTAACTCGACACGCTACCAGCCTTGAAATGCTGTGCCCACTTCCTCAGTTAACACTCACACTCACACCAACATTCTCCATTATTTCTTTCGTCTGGTGCCAAACTGTGTGAAGCCCTGTGATTTGAGCTATAGTTTCAGGTGTTAAAGACTTTCTTTTTACCCATAATCAAACATGTGTAGCCTCAAAACCAAAGGGAACAACAGACAAAAGATGGGGTGGATGTAAGACAAACTTGCATCACTTACCCTCACCACGGCAGCTACGTTAGCACTGAGGACTTACTGTGCAGTGTAGCAGCAAGCCATGATGTCATACTAATGGTTACTACCAGCCATAATGCACTAATGAAAAAAAGACCCCCCATCCCCCTTGTATGGTAGACCTTTGATTTTCGTCATGACTTTATGCTGGGGCGCTCACCCGGCATAATGGCATGGCGAGTACTGTGTATCACTGACAATATATTTACGCGTGTAAAGTTATTGATGTCATAGCAGAATATGACCGAATTTTTTATTATTGCCATTTTAACTTCCTTTAGGCTATTACAGTATCAATAAGTGTGGGATTTTTCTACTGCTACAATATTCATCCTTCCCGCTGTGGGCAATGTGCCTGGGGGCACTTCCTGTACCCTCCTCCCTCCCTCCCTCACTCACACACTCCTGTCAAGACGGTCCTTTGGAAACGTAATTGCAAGGACATCCACTCTTTTCTGCAGTTATGCATGCTCCTGATGATGTGTTGATTGCTACACAAAAGGCCGAGAGCTATCATTCTATTCCCCCTTTGTTGTTTTGCATGCATATATATATATATATATATATATATATATATATATATATATATATATATATATAAATATATATATATATATATATATATATATATATATATATATAATATGTGTGTGTGTGTGTGTGTGTGTGTGTGTGGGTGTGTATATATAATATATATATATATATATATATATATATATATATATATATATATATATATATATATATATATTAATGGGGTCCACCTCTGGTGTAAATTGTGGGACCTATAGCCTCGGAGAAGTGGATAAAAGGCTTAAAGGAAGAATATTTGGATTTCTTCCTGAAGCCGTTTGAATGTTCCACTTCCCCTACCACCCCATCTTTTCATATTTTTTTTTTTTACCAATAGGAATATTTTATTACATAATATGGAACAGAAGATTTAAGAGATACATTGTTGATATAAAGGTGGCATATACGGTACATGTTGTTACGTGTGTATCACCGATTATAAGGCGAAAATCTCATCCAGCTCCTCAGAGCTGGGGCGTGTGCCCAAAATACAGCAGGCATTACCCCTTTGAACAGCCTCACTGAGCCGCTGGATCAGAAAACTAGCTGCCCTGGGATCCCTAGTTACCCTGATGAGTGTTTTTCCCAGCTCCTTAAGGAATTTAGATGCACTCTTTCCCCATGAGCCAAGGGTCTCAGAGCCTATGGGAACAAACATATAATGATGGGCAAGTTCTCCATATTTTCTAGACTTTTGGGACTCCCCTTGTAGGCTCTGTCACATCATCTACCACTTCTCCGACCACTGCATCAAATCCATCCAGAACATCATCTACCACTTCTCCGACCACTGCATCAATCCATCCAGAACATCATCTACCACTTCTCCGATCATTGCATCAACCCGTCCAGAACATCATCTACAACTTCTCCGACCACTGCATCAACCCGTCCAGATCTTCCTATACTATTTTAGTGTCCCCTTAAGATTTTATTTATTAGCCTTTTTTATTGTCATCAGAAATTATTTTATGCCACTATTTATTCTCTCATCTATGTCGTTTATTTATTATGTATTATTATTATTATAATCAAAAAGAAGCGCTAAGCCACAAGGACTATACAGCGCTGCAGGGCAGGAAGGAAGCGAGGGCATCAGGTGGCAAAAGGGAGATGGATGAGTAATAGGTTACGGATAACAGCGGGGTAGTGGATGGTGAAAGGGTAAAGGGCAGCAAGAGACTGAACTAGAAAGGGCTGAGGGGAGTGCGAAAAGTATCATCAGAGTTTGTGGAGTAAATCAGTCGTTGTCAAGAAGTCAATGAGAGAGTCAGGATTAAAGGAGGGTCCATCTGCAAGAAGGGAAGGTAAAGAGAGAGTAGTAGAACGAAGACGACGTTGGAGGTAAATTCTGCGTGCTCGTTGATAGAGAGGGCAGTCTAACAGAATGTGGCTAATCGATACTGGAACGAGTGTGACCAATGCGAAGGCGGGAGAGAGTGGTCTCCCAACCTCGGCACTGATGACAAGAAGACGGCCAGTAACCTATGCTCGGTTTAATAGAATGAAGTTTGTTACCGAGCAGAGTTGACCAACGTTGTTGCCAATGGGTGCGAAGGGGGGTAGCTATTGCAGCAAAATAGTCCAGAAATGGAACACCTCGATAGGAAATTGGTAGGTCATGTACTGCTGACCGCGCAGCAGTGTCTGCCTGTTCATTGCCCTGTACGTCGACATGACCAGGGACCCAACAAAAAACAATATCTTTATGTTTGGTAGAGATACGGCGTAGCCAAAGTTGGATACGGAGAACTAGGGGATGAGATGTATCAAATTTTCGTATAGCCTGTAGAGCACTAAGGGAGTCTGAGACTACTACAAATGATGACACAGGCATAGATGCGATACGAATAAGTGCTGCAAAAAATGGCATACAGTTCAGCAGTAAAAATGCTAGCTGAAGATAGTAAATGTCCTCGCACGACGCTGTCCGGAAACACTGCTGCGAATCCGACGCCGTCTGAAGACTTAGAGCCATCTGTGTACACAGCGGTGGCATGAGAATGGGAGTGGAAGTGATCAAGAAAAAGAGAGCGGGAAGCCACCGTAGGCAGTTGAGCTTTCGAGCAAAGGAGTGAGAAAGAACAGACACGAACAGCTGGAACTTCCCAGGGGGGCAGGGAAAAGTGAGATGCTACATGAACATATAAAGGTGGTAACTGAAGGGAAGACAAGAGTGAATGTAGGCGAAGAGAAAAGGGACGGAGCAAACAGGGGCGGCGAACGAATAAAGAATGTCTACTAATATCGGTGACCATTCTATAAATGGAAGGATTGTGTAGATCGTAAGAGCGTACATAGTAGCGAAGGCAATGGGCATCACGGCGATCAGACAAGGATGGAACATTTGCTTCTGTATAGAGGCTCTCAACAGGGAAAGAGCGAAAAGCACCAAGGCACAAACGTAATCCTTGGTGATGGATAGAGTTAAGGCTAGAGAGAGTAGCAGGAGAGGCCGCAGAATAAATCTGGTCACCATAATCGAGTTTCGATAAAACGAGGGCTGAATGTAGGCGAAGCAAAGTTCGACGATCAGCTCCCCAGGAAAGATGAGCAAGGGTTTTAAGAAGGTTTAGCCGGCTGTGACAAGTTGCCTTCAGAGAGGTAATGTGAGGTTTCCAGGATAACCGACGGTCAAAGAGAAGGCCTAGAAACCTGACTGTATCACGTTCGGGGATACGGGAGCCATAGAGATACAAAGGATGATCGGAGATAACAGAGCGTCTATATTTATTATGTAAACAACAAAACTCCCAATACAAGCGGCCTGTGGAACGTCGCTTGTAATACGTCCCATCTCTGATTTCTCCCTATTTTTGCAGACTGTTTATAGATCAACTGCGTCTCGCACCAGGAGAAAATTCCTTTCCTATCCATGTGCAGTTAATTTCTTCATCAGTATCTTGTATGGATCCTATAAAATGCCTAACTCAAGTAAATGTGTACACAGTATGCTATTCATTATCATGATCTATCGCCTCAGATACCTTAGTGAAAAAAAATAATAAACTTATTAGGAAAGAATGCCGAATTTCTTCTGAAATAATTGGGCCCATCAGTTTTCCCAGAGTGGAAGTTAGGCTAGGTGATCAATATTCCAAGGTTACAGTGGCCCGTGACCCGGTGGCAAAAGCTCTCGCTTCACACAGTGAGAGTCCGGGTTCGATTCTCGGCATAGGGTGAAAATATTGGGCGTGTTTTCTTACACTGGTTGTCTATGTTCATCCATCGGTAAATGAGTACCTGGGCGCTAGTTAACTGGTGTGGGTCGCATCCTGGGACAAAATTGACCTGATTTGCCCGAAATACTTTCTGTATAGTAGTGTGTCATTGATGTCAGCTAGAACTTTATACCTTGTACATGTACTTTTAGAAATAAAGATATTATATATTATTATTATTATTATTATTATTATTATTATTAGTAGTAGTAGTAGTAGTAGTAGTAGTAGTAGTAGTAGTAGTAGTAGTATTGTTGTAAATAGGTTTCACATTTGCATTTTTCCACACATCCGTTACGATGCCATTGGTTTTCTAAGTTCCTCCTTACATTCCTTTACACACGTAAAACCAGTTCGTTAAGCCTGGTGATTATCTTTGGCTCTGCTCTATCTAATTGTCTGATAATCATGCCACTCACAACTTACATAATTTATTTTCGTCCTAACCTGAATAATTATTGAATTTTGAAATTCGGTTAGTATTCTTGCATAAAAAAAACAAAGTTAAAATAAGTTTTAAATGATGTTACTGACAATAAACTAACCTTAGTAACTTTCAAGTTGGCCTATTTTTATCTCTATTTAAATATATGTTGATTCTATAGTTGCTTTTTCTCGTTTGATTTGCCTATAATGCCTATTTAGATATGAGATGTTTCAATTTAGAGAAATTTTTGTTTGATCGACTTACCCTATTTTGAACATATGTTTCCTGGGCAGCTTGTACAATACTTTGAAAAATGTTATATGTGGAAGCATTTTCACCTTATCCAAGTGATAGTCATTTATTAGGTCACCTCAATTGACTCTACCCAGATAATCTCTTAGCACCATATAATTGGTTGCACAGAAATAATGAAACTGAGTAATTTGTGATCGTTTTCTCCAGTTTCATCATTACCCTCAACATTATTACTTATGGATTATTGTTGGCAAGAACCAAGGCAAGCAGATTATTTCTTCTAGCTGGCACTGTCCTAAACTGTTTTAAAAAATAATCCTGGGCTATATCAAGACTCCAAATTTCCTGTCAAACTGCTCTAGTCAATTTAATTAAACTCTCTATTTAAAACATTTTCGTATCACGATTGTTTAGTAATTCGTCCTTTAGAAGTTTCAAGTAATTTGAGAAACTGTGCACAAATAGATTCACTCCCGCTACTCTTCCACATTTATATTTTGTCTAATACAATGGATTAAATTTTCTTTGATTTACATCACCACTCCACCACCTGTCTGTTGACATACTTTCTCCATGTACAATTATTTATAGCCTTAAATGTGGCATTCAGCAGGCATGACTCTAACTTTTAAGTTGAACTGTTGCTTACTTTCAAGTTGTCTCTGTTATTGCAATAATTTATATGTTTCCTGCAAATGCAATTAGTCATAGCTCCTCTGTCTCATTCCTAGTGTAACTGCTCTTCATATAAACCAGTTTCTATGCTTTTA
Source organism: Cherax quadricarinatus (assembly GCF_026875155.1). Taxonomy (NCBI): domain Eukaryota; kingdom Metazoa; phylum Arthropoda; class Malacostraca; order Decapoda; family Parastacidae; genus Cherax; species Cherax quadricarinatus. Next base: position 793,003 of record NC_069442.1, read on the forward strand.
GTAAGCTATACATACATGTTAATGGTTATAATCATTACCATGATTATTAGAAAGGTGCACCGGTAAGCCAGCGGAAGGCCTCGGTCATATAATAATAATAATAATAATAATAATAATAATAATAATAATAATAATAATAATAATAATAATAATAATATCTTTATTTACTACAAGTACATGTACAAGGTATACAGTCCTAGCTGACAACAATGACATACTACTGTATAGAAAGTCCCTTGTTATGCTCCGCATTTCGGTACATTTCGGGCAAATTAGGTCAGTGTCCCAGGATGCGACCCACACCAGTCGACTAACACCCAGGTACCCATTTTACTGATGGGGAACATAGACAACAGGTGGAAAGAAACACGTCCAATGTTTCTACTCTGGCTGGGAATCGAACCCAGACCCTCGCCGTGTGAAGCGAGAGCGTTAGCCACCAGAGCCCCATAAAACAAAAGCTCCAGCTGTGGATCATCATATGACTAAGACCCGCGTCAGGGAACACTTGTCCTGTTTCCTGACAAAAATTATACTTATACCTAAGCTTTTAGTGATTATATGATGAGCTGTCATTTTTTTTCTTTATCGTAATGTATCCAGGCAATTTTGCTTCTTTCATGCCTAGTGCTGCAACCCGTTTGTTCCTTACACACTCTCATACCTCTATCTTGTGTCAGTTTAAAGTTGGCTAACTCTACTACCGCTGCAACCCGTTTGTTCCTTACACACTCTCATACCTCTATCTTGTGTCAGTTTAAAGTTGGCTAACTCTACTACCGCTGCAACCCGTTTGTTCCTTACACACTCTCATACCTCTATCTTGTGTCAGTTTAAAGTTGGCTAACTCTACTACCACTGCTCAGAGAGAGAGACACCATATCCCTTGCATATTTACTATGTTTGCTTTAAAAGTCATCGCGGTTGACAATAAAAGGGATTCAAGTTTTTCTTATAGTGTTGTCTGACCAACAATTTACCACTCACTCCCCATTCCTCTTGTAGGCAAAATGCTACATATGATCAGGATCTCTCCCTTGAACTAACTACAGCCATAGCTGGGTTATGCTAAACCAGCAGCTTCTCTTTCCTGCCCTTCCAAATATCCTTTACCCTAACACTGAGGTATAGAAGGGCTTGTTTACATTACCTGACATGATACCAACCAACCTGTTGACTCTCACCAGCACCACGGAAACACACCCTCTCACTCTCTTATTCTATTTCCTTTATTAGTAGAAGAGTTAGCACATTTATCCTCGTTTTGGCCACTTAGGTACCTTCGTCCTGGAAAAAAAAAGATTTCCTTTCTTGAAAACTGCTGTTTTAGCCGTCCTCACGTTGATGTTTCTCACTTTACCGGATACTCCTTCACATCTGCTACTGGTGCCAGCCTCCTCCTAGTTGTTACTGGTGCCAGCCTCCTCCTAGTTGTTACTGGTGCCAGCCTCCTTATAGTTGTTACTGGTGCCAGCCTCCTCCTAGTTGTTACTGGTGCCAGCCTCCTCCTAGTTGTTACTGGTGCCAGCCTCCTCCTAGTTGTTACTGGTCCCAGCCTCCTCCTAGTTGTTACTGGTGCCAGCCTCCTCCTAGTTGTTACTGGTGCCAGCCTCCTCCTAGTTGTTACTGGTGCCAGCCTCCTCCTAGTTGTTACTGGTGCCAGCCTCCTCCTAGTTGTTACTGGTGCCAGCCTCCTCCTAGTTGTTACTGGTGCCAGCCTCCTCCTAGTTGTTACTGGTGCCAGCCTCCTCCTAGTTGTTACTGGTGCCAGCCTCCTCCTAGTTGTTACTGGTGCCAGCCTCCTCCTAGTTGTTACTGGTGCCAGCCTCCTCCTAGTTGTTACTGGTGCCAGCCTCCTCCTAGTTGTTACTGGTGTCAGCCTCCTCCTAGTTGTTACTGGTGCCAGCCTCCTAGTTGTTACTGGTGCCAGCCTC
>NC_069442.1:799936-820153 GCF_026875155.1 Cherax quadricarinatus
GTTTTGGTTCTATATGATTTGGGTGAATGTGGTGATATGAGATGGCCAGACCATCAAAGAGAGCTTGGGCAGCCATGGAGATTTCTGAGAATATGATCTTTAGCATAGATGAGGCGTTAGGGATCTTGGAGATGCTATCTACCGAGGCCCAGGAGTTTTATTCCTCAATAGATGTCTTCAGTGCTTCAGTTGAGAGAAAGGTGACGATCTTGTTCAGTCTTTTCACAAAGACCGAACGTTACCGACCTGTACGTTACCGACCTGTACGTTACCGACCTCCATTGTTCAACGGACAAATCAAGTACAGTATCCATGCGTTGCGTTGATGTAAGTGATATTACAACTATTTGACTTTCTCTAGAAATTATGTCATCTATGTCTTGCAGCTCCTGCAGAATGGACGGTGTAATTTTCTGTGTTGAAACATTTCGCACTATCATCAACCAAGGGTCTTCAGTGCCGCTACGTTTCTCTGTTTACCTGGAGTTTACCTGGAGAGAGTTCTGTCGGTGATCTTTGCCCAGGGATTAAAACGCCTTTACTAGAATTAAAATTACAAATGATCCTGGTTCAAAATTTCCATTTCCACTGTATATTTTTCTTTTTCCTGCCGAGCCACACCACGGTTAACAATCCTTATCAGTAACAAGTCCAGCCATTGTATCTTCTCACTCCTTTGTCCACAGCACAGGACCATTATTGTGCCCTGTAGAAAACTTCGTCAAACTTTCCACACACACTGAATTGTCTGATCACCATCGCTATTTTCTGGTCGGTATTGTTGTGCTTGTATTTCGCCCACAATGGGGACGCTAGTAGTGTCTTGACCCCACGGATTATCTCATGAATGACGTCCAAGTGTAGTTTGCAAGTTACATTTAGGGAACTCGTTAGAAAAATGCTTCACACTAGCACATACACCACAACATATGAAGGTATTGGATGTCGTAAAACCATCTTAATCACACCTGATCAGTACGCTGAGGTCAGTGGTCAAGAGAGGTCATTCTGTCCTAAGCTGTCTGGGGGGATTAGTGTGGAGGGTTATAGAGCACTAGGGCTTGCTCCAGTAGTGTTTTAGAATCTTAGGTGAAAGTGTTGAAGAAGGTTCTACTTCTCCATGAGGAAAATGGAAGGGTGAAAATTCACCTAGATTGATTTGGGAGTGAGTGTGAGATGGGTGGAGTTGGTGCGGGGGAAAAAGGTTACCAGCAGTGAGTTGTTAGGTAAGACACATATGCAACAGTTAGGTATCTTTATTTCGAAACGTTTCGCCTACACAGTAGGCTTCTTCAGTCGAGTACAGAAAAGTTGATAGAAGCAGAAGAGACTTGAAGACGATGTAATCAGTCCATCACCCTTAAAGTTTTGAGGTGGTCAGTCCCTCAGTCTGGAGAAGAGCATTGTTCCATAGTCTGCTTCTATCAACTTTTCTGTACTCGACTGAAGAAGCCTACTGTGTAGGCGAAACGTTTCGAAATAAAGATACCTAACTGTTGCATATGTGTCTTACCTAACAACCTGTCGGTATTTTATACCATTTTAATGTTCAGCAGTGAGTTGGAGAGTGGCAGCCGCTTCAAGTGGAAAGTGGTTCTTACTACAGGTAGAAGCATCAAGATAAGGAAGGTTAATAGAGAAGATCTGAAGGTTGGAAACCGATTCTCTGTTTTCCAGAATGAGTGTACCTTAGTACACTCGTCCTGGAGTGAGGTTAGTGAGAGTGAAGATACCACTAACTCTTCTGCTAATCAAAGTAAGAACATTCTGGTTGTGGGAGACTCACAGGTGGTCCATGCTTTCTGTAATAGAGATAGAAAGGTGAGACAGAGGGTGTTTTTTCCAGGAGCTGTTGCTGATGACATAGTCAACAGGATGGATAATATCATGTCAAGCTGGTGTCAGTGCTGGTGGAAATGATATTGGGAAGGGTTTACCTGGAGTTTACCTGGAGAGGGTTTCGGGGGTCAACGCCCCCGCGGCCCGGTCTGAAACCAGGCCTCATGGTGGATCAGGGTCTGATCAACCAAGCTGCTACTGCTGGCCGCACGCAAGCTGACGTACGAACCACAGCCCTGTTGGTCAGGTACTGACTTTAGGTGTAGGAGAGAGGAGCTGCTAGATAAGTACAGGTCAGCTATAGATTTAATTAGGTCTAAGAGAGGGGCCCCAATCATATGTAGCATCCTGCCTAGAAGGGGAGTGGACAATGAATGGATGTCTAGGACAATTGGTGTAAATTGCTGGCTAGACAGGTACTAGAAGGAACTTGCAATCCCATTCATTAATAACTGGGACAAATTCTATGGCAAACATGATATGTATGCAAGGGATGGGGTACACTTCTCTGGGGTAGAGGTGGTAGCATTAGCCAACTCGATCGACTGGGCCATTGCTGACTTGTCCAGAACTTTAAACTGATAGAATATAGAGGTATGGGTGTTTGTGGGAAAGGGAAACAGGTTGCAGCATTAGGACTGAAAACAACAGATATTACCAGGATACCTCAGGGATGTGTGTAAAAGATATTATTCATAATAAAGTTGCTAGTAAAGGCAAAGCAATTGATCAACACACAAAGAGAGACAGTAGAGAGCAGCGAGTGACTAGCTCTCTACAATATACCAATATATTGTAGGAGAGTAAGAAATAAGATAGATTATCTAAGATTGGTCACATGTGCAGGTAGCATATATATATTATTGCTATAGCAGAGACCTGGTTCAACCTGAAAGATAGAGAAATGCCATCAGAATGTAACATACAAGGATACAATCTATTCCACACTGATAGGGTCAACAGAAAGGGTGGTGGAGTCGCGATGTATGTCAAAGATAATTTGAGTTGTTGTGTTAGACAAGATATAAAATTAGAAACATCGAACACAGAATCCGTTTAGCTACAATTTCTTGAGGGTTGTGAAAAATTAATTTTGGGTGTGATTTATATTATTATTATTATTATAATCAAGGGGAAGCGCTAAACCCGTAGGATTATACAGTGCCTGGGGGGATGTGGAAGGCATTCAGGCTTAATTCGGGGAACTGGAGCACAGATCCAATTCCCTAAATCAAGAGCCCCTCACCAACATCAAGGAACCTTCCCTGAGGGGTGTGTAATTTATAGCCTCCCAAACTTTGATAGGGAGTGCAATAAGCGTCTATGGGACGAAGTTCATAAGGTATGCAAACATGAAAATGTTGCGTTAATAAGAGATATTAAGTTTAGGCAAATTGATTGGTGCAATGTGGCTGAAAATCATATCATTTTTCATGATATGATTACCTGGACAGGGTTTCGAAGGTCAACACCCCCGCGGCTCGTTCTGAGACCAGGCCTCGTGGTGGATCAGGGTCTGATCAATGAGGCTGTTGCTGCTAGCCGCATGCAAACTGACGTACGAACCACAGCCCGGTTGGTCAGGTACTGACTTTAGGTGCCCATCCAGTGCCTTCTTGAAGACAGCCAGGTATCTTTTGGTAATTCCCCTAATGTATGCTGGGAGGCAGTTGAACAGTCTTGGTCCCCAGACACTTATTGTGTTGTCTCTCAGTGTACTTGTGGTGCCCCTGTTTTTCATTAGGGTAATGTTGCATCTCCTGCCTAGGGTTTTGCTTTCATAGGGAGTGATTTTCATGTGCAAGTTTTGTACTAATCCCTTTTTGATTTTCCAAATGTATATTTATCATGTACCTCTCTCGCCTGCGCTCCAAGGAATACAGATCAAGGGCTTTCAGCCGTTCCCAGTAATTTAGGTACCTTACTGTACTTATGTGTACTGTAAAAGTTCTTTGTACACTCTCCAGGTCAGCAATTTCGCCTGCCGTGAAGAGGGAAATTAGTGTACAGCAGTATTCCAGCCTAGAGAGAACAAGAAATTTGAAGAGAATCATCATGGGTTAGCATCCCTAGTTTTGAAGGTTCTCATTATCCATCCTATCATTTTCTTAGCAGATGCGGTAGATACAGTGTTGTGATCTTTGAAGGCGAGATCCTCTGACATTATCTCTCCCAGGACCTTCACATTACTTTATCGCTCTATTGTATGATTAGAATTTGTTATATACCGATGCAGTTTTAATTTCCTCAAGTTTTCCATATCTGAGTAGTTGAAATTTCTCTTCACTGAACTTCATATTATTTTGACTGGCCCATTTGAAGATTTGGTTTAAGTCCGCTTGGAGTCTCGCAGTGTCTTCGATGGAGGTCACTGCCATGGTAATCTGGGTGTCATCTGCAAAGGAAGACACTGAGCTATGGCTTACATCTCTGTCTATGTCATATATGAGGATGAGGAATAGAATGCGAGCGAGTACTGTGCCTTGTGGAACAGAGCTTTTCACCGTAGCTGTCTCAGACTTTATTCTGTTTGCTATTACTCTTTGTGTTCTATTTGTCAGGAAGTTATAGATCCATCTACCAACTTTTCCTATTATTCTTTTATCACGCATTTTGTGTGCTGTTACACCATGGTCACACTTGTCGAAAGTCTGTATTTTGTTTATCCTCTACAGCATCCAGGGCCTTGTCATAGTGGTCCAGTAGCTGGGACAGGCAGGAGCGACCAGCTCTAAACCCGTGTTGTCCCTGGTTGTGTAACTGATGGGTATCTAGGTGGTTGGCGATTGTGCTTCTTAGAATCCTTTCAAATATTTTTATCATATTGGATGTAAGTGCTATTGGTCTGTTGTTCTTAGCAATTAATTACTGCCACCTTTGTAGAGTGGGGCTATGTCTGTTGTTTTTAATGAGTGTGGGATGACCCCTGTCTCCATGCACTCTCTTCACAGGATGCTGAAGGCATGCGACAGGGGCTTCTTGTAGTTCTAGATGAACACGGAGTTCCATGAGTCTGGGCCTGGCGCAGTGTGAATGGGCATGTCATTTATTGCCTTTTCAAAGTCTTGTGGTGTTAGGATAATATCAGTGATTTTTGAGATGACCAAATTGAGATGACATTTAGATTGTCGACCTAAGTCTGGTTAACAGCTTGCAGAAAGCTGAGTCATGTTGGTATTTCATTTCTTTGCTGTCATCTGTGCAAGTCCAATCTCACCTAAGCAGGGGCTCAATACTGGATGTTGTTCTTCCCTTAGATTTGTCATATCTGACATAGACACAGATGTAAACCATAGCTCCGTGTCTTCCTTTGTGGATGACACCCGAATTGCCATGACAGTGACCTCCATCGAAGACACCGCAAGAGTCCAAGCGGACATCAACCAAATCTTCAAATGAGCCGCTGAAAACAATGTGAAGTTCATTGAAGAGAAATTTGAACCTTTCAGATAAGGAAATATTGGGGAAATTAAGAGTACATCCGGGTGTACAACAAATTCTAACCACACAACCGAGCGAAAAACTAATGTGAAGGACCTGGGAGTGATAATGTCAGAGGATTTCACCTTCAAAGACCACAACAATGTATCTACCTCATCTGATAAAAAAATGATACCTGGAGTTTACCTGGAGAGAGTTCCGGGGGTCAACGCCCCCGCGGCCCGGTCTGAGACCAGGCCTCCTGGTGGATCAGAGCCTGATCAACCAGGCTGTTGCTGCTGGCTGCACGCAAACCAACATACGAGCCACAGCCCGGCTGATCCGGAACTGACTTTAGGTGCTTGTCCAGTGCCAGCTTGAAGACTGCCAGGGGTCTGTTGGTAATCCCCCTTATGTGTGCTGGGAGGCAGTTGAACAGTCTCGGGCCCCTGACACTTATTGTATGGTCTCTTAACGTGCTAGTGACACCCCTGCTTTTCATTGGGATGATGGTGCATCGTCTGCCAAGTCTTTTGCTTTCGTAGTGAGTGATTTTCGTGTGCAAGTTCGGTACTAGTCCCTCTAGGATTTTCCAGGTGTATATAATCATGTATCTCTCCCTCCTGCGTTCCAGGGAATACAGGTTTAGGAACCTCAAGCGCTCCCAATAATTGAGGTGTTTTATCTCCGTTATGCGCGCCGTGAAAGTTCTCTGTACATTTTCTAGGTCGGCAATTTCACCTGCCTTGAAAGGTGCTGTTAGTGTGCAGCAATATTCCAGCCTAGATAGAACAAGTGACTGAAGAGTGTCATCATGGGCTTGGCCTCCCTAGTTTTGAAGGTTCTCATTATCCATCCTGTCATTTTTCTAGCAGATGCGATTGATACAATGTTATGGTCCTTGAAGGTGAGATCCTCCGACATGATCACTCCCAGGTCTTTGACGTTGGTGTTTCGCTCTATTTTGTGGCCAGAATTTGTTTTGTACTCTGATGAAGATTTAATTTCCTCATGTTTACCATATCTGAGTAATTGAAATTTCTCATCATTGAACTTCATATTGTTTTCTGCAGCCACTGAAAGATTTGGTTGATGTCTGCCTGGAGCTTTGCAGTGTCTGCAATGGAAGACACTGTCATGCAGATTCGGGTGTCATCTGCAAAGGAAGACACGGTGCTGTGGCTGACATCCTTGTCTATGTCGGATATAAGGATGAGGAACAAGATGGGAGCGAGTACTGTGCCTTGTGGAACAGAGCTTTTCACCGTAGCTGCCTCGGACTTTACTCTGTTGACGACTACTCTCTGTGTTCTGTTAGTGAGGAAATTATAGATCCATCGACCGACTTTTCCTGTTATTCCTTTAGCACGCATTTTGTGCGCTATTACGCCATGGTCACACTTGTCGAAGGCTTTTGCAAAGTCTGTATATATTACATCTGCATTCTTTTTGTCTTCTAGTGCATTTAGGACCTTGTCGTAGTGGTCCAATAGTTGAGACAGACAGGAGCGACCTGTTCTAAACCCATGTTGCCTGGGTTGTGTAACTGATGGGTTTCTAGATGCGTGGTGATCTTGCTTCTTAGGACCCTTTCAAAGATTTTTATGATATGGGATGTTAGTGCTATTGGTCTGTAGTTCTTTGCTGTTGCTTTACTGCCCCCTTTGTGGAGTGGGGCTATGTCTGTTGTTTTTAGTAACTGTGGGACGACCCCCGTGTCCATGCTCCTCTCCATAGGATGGAAAAGGCTCGTGATAGGGGCTTCTTGCAGTTCTTGATGAACACAGAGTTCCATGAGTCTGGCCCTGGGGCAGAGTGCATGGGCATGTCATTTATCGCCTGTTCGAAGTCATTTGGCGTCAGGATAACATCGGATAGGCTTGTGTTAATCAAATTTTGTGGCTCTCTCATAAAAAATTCATTTTGATCTTCGACTCTCAGTCTGGTTAGCGGCTTGCTAAAAACTGAGTCATATTGGGACTTGAGTAGCTCACTCATTTCCTTGCTGTCATCTGTGTAGGACCCATCTTGTTTAAGTAGGGGCCCAATACTGGACGTTGTTCTCGATTTTGATTTGGCATAGGAGAAGAAATACTTTGGGTTTCTTTCGATTTCATTTATGGCTTTTAGTTCTTCCCGCGATTCCTGACTCCTAAAGGATTCTTTTAGCTTAAGTTCGATGCTTGCTATTTCTCTGACCAGTGTCTCCCTACGCATTTCAGATATATTGATAGGATGGATAATGAGAACCTTCGCTTGTTCTCTCTAGGCTGGAATACTGCTGTACATTAACAGCCCCCTTCAAGGCAGGCGAAATTACTGATCTGGAGAGTGTTCAGAGAACTTTCACGGCACACGTATGAATGATCAAGAGCCTAAATTACTGGGAACGGTTGAAGTCACTTGATTTGTATTTCCTGGAATGCAGGCGAGAAAAATACATGATAACATACACTTGGAAAATCCTGTTGGGATTAGTACCAAACTTGCACGCGAAAATCACTCCCTACGAAAACAAAAGACTCTTGAGGAGATGCAACATCCCCCCTTTGAAAAGTAGGGGCGCCATATGTACACTAAGAGACGATACAGTAAGTGTCAGGGGCCCAAGACTGTTCAACTGCCTCCTACACACCACACACATCGTGAATTATCCGTACAAGTAATGCTTCTGAACTGTGTTGCATGAGAGATCCTTGACTTAGATCCAATGCCACAGTCAGAATTTTTCTATTATAATTACCTTCCATTGTGGAACAAGGAGCTCTTCGATCCAAAAATTACCTTCCATTGTGGAACAAGGAGCTCTTCGATCCAAAAATTACCTTCCATTGTGGAACAAGGAGCTCTTCGATCCAAAAATTACCTTCCATTGTGGAACAAGGAGCTCTTCGATCCAAAAATTACCTTCCATTGTGGAGCAAGGAGCTCTTCGATCCAAACAACGATGACATCACACCACCTTACTACTGGAGGTGATGTGGAACAAGGAGCTCTTCGATCCAAACAACGATGACATCACACCACCTTACTACTGGAGGTGATGTGGAACAAGGAGCTCTTCGATCCAAACAACGATGACATCACACCACCTTACTACTGGAGGTGATGTGGAACAAGGAGCTCTTCGATCCAAACAACGATGACATCACACCACCTTACTACTGGAGGTGATGTGGAACAAGGAGCTCTTCGATCCAAACAACGATGACATCACACCACCTTACACTGGAGGTGATGTGGAACAAGGAGCTCTTCGATCCAAACAACGATGACATCACACCACCTTACTACTGGAGGTGATGTGGAACAAGGAGCTCTTCGATCCAAACAACGATGACATCACACCACCTTACTACTGGAGGTGATGTGGAACAAGGAGCTCTTCGATCCAAACAACGATGACATCACACCACCTTACTACTGGAGGTGATGTGGAACAAGGAGCTCTTCGATCCAAACAACGATGACATCACACCACCTTACTACTGGAGGTGTTGATGACGCGGCTGCCATGCAGGTTATTTGTGTATTGTTCCACTCACGGCATCGTGCCTTTTTGTTATTTAAGCAGTGAGTCACATGATATAGTGAAGTAACATGAATTATTACATGATATAGTGAAGTAACATGAATTATTACATGATATAGTGAAGTAACATGAATTATTACATGATATAGTGAAGTAACATGAATTATTACATGATATATAAGTAACATGAATTATTACATGATAGTAAAATAACATGAATTTTTACATGATATAGTGAAGTAACATGAATTATTAAATGATATAGTGAAGTAACATGAATTATTAAATGATATACCCAGAGTATACCAGGAGAGGGTTTTGGGGATCAATGCCCCCGCGGACCAGTCTGTGACTAGGCCTCGTGGCGAATCAGGGCCTGATTAACCAGGCTGTTACTGCTGGCCACACGTACACTGGTGTACACACCACAGCCTGGCTGGTCAGGTACTGGCTTTAGGTGCCTGTCCAGTGCCTTCTTGAAGACAGCCAGGGGTCTATTGGGAATCCCCCTTATGCATACTGGGAGGCAGTTGAATAGTCTTGGGCCCCTGACCCTTATTGTTTTGTCTCTTATCCTACTCGTGGCGCATCTGCTTTTCATTGGGGGAATGTTTCACCGTCTGCCGAGTCTTTTGCTTTCGTATGGAGTGATTTTTGTGTGCGAATTTGCTACTAATTCCTCTAGGATTTTCCAGGTGTATATTATCATTTATTTTTCCTGCCTGCATTTCAGGAAGTACAAGTCGAGGAACTTCAACTGTTCCCAGTAATTTAGGTGTTTTATCATACTTCTGTGTATCGTGAAGCTTCTCTGTACATTCTCCAGGTCAGCAATTTCACCTGCCTTGAAAGGCACTGTTAGTGTACAGCAATATTCCAGCCTAGAGAGAATAAGCAATTTGAAGAGAATCATATGGGACTTGGCATCTTTAGTTTTGATGGTTCTCATTATCCATCTTATCATTTTACTAGCAGATAAGGTTGATACATTGTTGTGGTCTTTGAAAGTGAGATCCTCTGACATTATCACTCTCAGGTCCTTCACATTAGTTTTCCGCTCTATTGTGTGGTTGGAATTTGTTTTATACTCCGATATAGTTTTAATTTCCTATAGTTTTCCATAACGGAGTAATTGAAATTTCTCTTCAGTGAACTTCGTATTATTTTCAGCGGTCCATTCAAAGATTTTTTTTGATGTCCACTTGGAGTCTTGCAGTGTCTTTGATGGAGGTCACTGTCAGGCAAACTCGGGTGTCATCCTCAGAGGAAGACACAGTGCTGTGGTTAAATCCTGTCTATGTCGCATGGGCCTTTCGAACACAACTTTTTCTGTGCCCCCTCAGATTTACTCGCTATTATTATAGTGAAATCAGAATATTGCATAATATGGGGGTAACGGGAATTATTGCAAATATAGTGAGGTCAGTCAATCAGATCAGATCGACTCAAGGTAAGGCCCCACGGGGGCGGGGGGCAATGGGGACGGCGAAAAAAAGACGGTGGAGGAATGTCTTAGTCGAAGAGGAAGAGTCGGGACAAACCCCAACGCTAAGCCACAATAACGATAAAAAACATATAGAGAAACAGGAACTCGCGGGCTCTGACGTATCTTGCGGGAAAAGAAAATTTCTGCACTTGAGTTGATTGGCGGCGGGCAAAGCTGGAGGAGGGGGTCAAGGGGGCAGCTTCTTGTTTGGGTCAGGTGTCGTTAATAGTGATTGGGAGTTATTTCATTTCTTTCGTGAAGGAGCTTTCCCTTTATGCTGTGCATTTGTTGGAAGGAAACGAAAGTATTTTGTAATCTTGGGTCGAAATGCTGGGTTGGCTTGTAACTGGTCCAAGGTCATCTGGAGTGTAGTGAAGGAGCAGTGGGATCCTTTATTGTTGTTGTTCAGACCAGAGCTTTGGTGAGATGGGGAAGGAAGAAGGATGGGTAAGGATGGAAATATTGGAAAAGGGTGGGAGGGGGGTGAGAGGTGATAATGATGATAAATTAGACACATGTGCAACTCTTGGGTATCTTTATTGAGGAAACGTTTCGCCACACAGTGGCTTCATCAGTCCATACATAGGAGAAACTTGAAGAACAGGAGGAGAATGAGGTAATCAGTCCCTCAACCTTGAGTCGATGTGTTCAGTCCATCAATCTTGAGTAGAATACGGCAGATGAGCGGAGGAGCAGCTTATAAACCGTATGGCAGGAGAGGTGTAGCAGTCATAGGTAGTGTCACATTTGTTCAATGTGGAAGTAGGTTGTGCCCAAGAATTAGGCAAGCGAAGAATTCCTAAGTATTAAGATCCCAAGAAGTTGCAGTGTCTGACAGGTTTGAAGATGAATGGTTCAGAGAACCGACATGTTGATAAATTAGACACATGTGCAACTCTTGGGTATCTTTATTGAGGAAACGTTTCGCCACACAGTGGCTTCATCAGTCCATACATAGGAGAAACTTGAAGAACAGGAGGAGAATGAGGTAATCAGTCCCTCAACCTTGAGTCGATGTGTTCAGTCCATCAATCTTGAGTAGAATACGGCAGATGAGCGGAGGAGCAGCTTATAAACCGTATGGCAGGAGAGGTGTAGCAGTCATAGGTAGTGTCACATTTGTTCAATGTGGAAGTAGGTTGTGCCCAAGAATTAGGCAAGCGAAGAATTCCTAAGTATTAAGATCCCAAGAAGTTGCAGTGTCTGACAGGTTTGAAGATGAATGGTTCAGAGAACCGACATGTTGATAAATTAGACACATGTGCAACTCTTGGGTATCTTTATTGAGGAAACGTTTCGCCACACAGTGGCTTCATCAGTCCATACATAGGAGAAACTTGAAGAACAGGAGGAAGAACTTAGGAACTTAGGAATTCTTCGCTTGCCTAATTCTTGGGCACAACCTACTTCCACATTGAACAAATGTGACACTACCTATGACTGCTACACCTCTCCTGCCATACGGTTTATAAGCTGCTCCTCCGCTCATCTGCCGTATTCTACTCAAGATTGATGGACTGAACACATCGACTCAAGGTTGAGGGACTGATTACCTCATTCTCCTCCTGTTCTTCAAGTTTCTCCTATGTATGGACTGATGAAGCCACTGTGTGGCGAAACGTTTCCTCAATAAAGATACCCAAGAGTTGCACATGTGTCTAATTTATCAACATGTCGGTTCTCTGAACCATTCATCTTCAAACCTGTCAGACACTGCAACTTCTTGGGATCTTAATACTTAGGAATTCTTCGCTTGCCTAATTCTTGGGCACAACCTACTTCCACATTGAACAAATGTGACACTACCTATGACTGCTACACCTCTCCTGCCATACGGTTTATAAGCTGCTCCTCCGCTCATCTGCCGTATTCTACTCAAGATTGATGGACTGAACACATCGACTCAAGGTTGAGGGACTGATTACCTCATTCTCCTCCTGTTCTTCAAGTTTCTCCTATGTATGGACTGATGAAGCCACTGTGTGGCGAAACGTTTCCTCAATAAAGATACCCAAGAGTTGCACATGTGTCTAATTTATCAACATGTCGGTTCTCTGAACCATTCATCTTCAAACCTGTCAGACACTGCAACTTCTTGGGATCTTAATACTTAGGAATTCTTCGCTTGCCTAATTCTTGGGCACAACCTACTTCCACATTGAACAAATGTGACACTACCTATGACTGCTACACCTCTCCTGCCATACGGTTTATAAGCTGCTCCTCCGCTCATCTGCCGTATTCTACTCAAGATTGATGGACTGAACACATCGACTCAAGTTGAGGGACTGATTACCTCTTTCTCCTCCTGTTCTTCAAGTTTCTCCTATGTATGGACTGATGAAGCCACTGTGTGGCGAAACGTTTCCTCAATAAAGATACCCAAGAGTTGCACATGTGTCTAATTTATCAACATGTCGGTTCTCTGAACCATTCATCTTCAAACCTGTCAGACACTGCAACTTCTTGGGATCTTAATACTTAGGAATTCTTCGCTTGCCTAATTCTTGGGCACAACCTACTTCCACCCTTGAACAAATGTGACACTACCTATGACTGCTACACCTCTCCTGCCATACGGTTTATAAGCTGCTCCTCGCTCATCTGCCGTATTCTACTCAAGATTGATGGACTGAACACATCGACTCAAGGTTGAGGGACTGATTACCTCATTCTCCTCCTGTTCTTCAAGTTTCTCCTATGTATGGACTGATGAAGCCACTGTGTGGCGAAACTTTTTTCCTCAAAAAAGATACCCAAAAGTTGCACATGTGTCTAATTCTCAACTTTGTCGGTTCTCTAAACCCTTTTCATTTTCAAATGGGGGGGTGAGGGGTAGGAAAAAAAGGGTAAGTGGCCCAACCACTTTGGTGCAATTTAAAAAGTGAACTTAAAAGATAATAAAAAATTTTTTTAAGGGGGTATAAGACTAACCCATCGGGAGTCACATAAAATATAACAGAATATAAGTACATGACTCTAAATTTGGTAGAAAATTATAAATTTGAAATTGCTTTTTTTTTTTTTTTTTTTTTTTTTTTTTTGGATTCCCACAACAAAATTTTTTAAGCGAAAAGAAGGCAAAAATTTTTTCCCCATTTTAAAAAGTTCTTTGAAAATAGCTTCTTAAAGGGGGTGTCCCCATAGTAAAAAAGAAAATTTTTTTACATTAGAATTTTATAAAAGGGAGTCTCCCGAATTGGGGGGATGATTTTTTTTCAGTATACATAAAGGGTTCTGGTTGGTCCCCAAACCCCTCTTCTCAGGGAGGTTTCCCCTCAATTTCATGGGTGGGAGGGTAATCATCTTAAGGGTTTAAAGCGACGGACCCCTTCGGGGGGGTTTCATTCTTTGGTCCTGTGAGGGGGGAGTATTGTGGTGAAAACCCGGGGTATTAACCATTTTGTTTGGGATGTTCTCTATCTGGCATTTATAGTTTTTGCATTGTATAAATTTTTTTCTATTTTAGGGTGTAAAGGGGCGTACATTTATGGCAGTAATATCTTGTTGTAGGGTGAAAAATCTGCCTTTTTAAAAACTCGCCCTTCCTTCCTCAGGGGTTTCGGTGAAAAAGCGAAAAGAGCTCTATTTTTGGCCCCTTTTGTAACTTAGCTTTTGGTTTTTTTTTTTTTGGTTTTAAATGACTGGGGACAAAAGGGGAAATTGGGATTTAGGTCGTTTTAAACTTTTTATACAGAGTTTTTTTGACTTTGTTGGGGGGCTTAAATTGAATCAAAAAGGGGACTGCTAAGCCCGGTTTTTTGGCTATGTTGATCTTTTGTTAAAATGGTTTTGTTGAATGGAGCAGCCTTTTCGATTTCATACCCAAAATCTTTTAGGGTTTCTAATGGCTACAGTGTCCTCTGAGGGAAAAAAACCTCCTTTATCTTCAATTGTTGATGAAAAACATCCAATCATGCTAACAAGGACCTTGTCAAAAATTAGTTGTAATTCCCCATTTTTTTCCCCCAATTAATGTTGGGACAAAGTTAAATTTATTCTTTTTCCTATGACCTTCATATTTGGTATTTTCCGCCCCCGGGAGTTGTGGGGAACGACTTTGAAAACTCATTGCAAACTGGCCCAAAAATTGTTCTTTAAAACTCGGGTTTGGGGGAAGGTCATTTACATAAATTTTGAACGGGATTTGGAAACTGAGACGATCCTTGCGGGAAAACCATTGGGGGTTAAAAAAAGGCTCTGTCGACCCCCCATGAAAGGGGGAATGATTTTTCTTTGATTAAAATTATATATTAATCTGAAAAAGTCCTTTAATTGGCTGGTAGGTCAATGAGTTTGAAATTTTGGCCTTAACCCAAATGCTATCAAAAGCTTTATAAACATCTTGGTGGAAATTTAAAGGGCAAGATTCCCCTGTTGTTAAAAAACGTTGTTTAACAGTATAAAAAAATAACATTTATTGAAATGTTTGGGTACCTCTATTGTTCTAAAGCCAAATTTTTTTTTTTCAGTAAAAAAGTGTTTAAACTCCATATAGTATTCAATCTTTTGGGAAAAAGACTTTCTCAAAACTATTCCATTTGACTTCAAGAAAAGATAAAGGTCTTAGTTCCCAGGTTGGGGGGATGTCTTTTTTGGGGTTTTACCAAGAAAGATAAACCTTAGCAGTCTTAAAAACAATGAAAATGTCCTGAGGCCAAGATGGCTTTAAAAGGGATATTGCCCAAAAAGACTTTTTTACAATTTCTAGGTGTAATTTATTTGTTTCATTTTTAAACCAGAGAGGCCAGGTGTTTCCTTTTTCTATTTTTCCCAAAAACCCTTTATTTAACCTCTATTAATGTAATGGGTTAGTAAGCGGGGGGGTATCTTAAAGAGTTGAAGTATCGATGGAAGGTAGGGTTTTGGTAAATAAACCAATTTCTCATCTCTCCTTTCATTTACTCCCTGAAAAATGATTATTGCAAAATTTGACGACTGTTATTATGGAGAAAATTTTCCCCCCTACACACCCATCAAATTACCTGGCCCTGTGGACGTCAAATTTAATTTAAAAACTATCTCCTCATCATGAAGGTATGAATTTAGGTAGTTAGGAGCCTTGTGTTTTCCCCCCAAAAATTTGTCGGATTTCCCCCAAAATTTTGCGGGTTTTCACGTTTATTTTTGATTCGCTTGAAGAACTAGAAGTTTCCATATGTCCCGTTTGTGGGACTAATCTTTTAAATTTTAATTTCCTTGCCTTATCGGGGGCAGTGTAGCTGCTGGGGTTGTGCGTTTGAAAAAGCCGTCGACATTTTTGTTTAAAAATAATTTCTCAAATTGTCTCAATTTCCCTAGTGGGTTTATATTTTTTGGTATATCTTTGTGGAACCTAATTGAAAAGTTGCATTAGTTGTTTAATTATTCGATTTTGCGGGGACCTGATTGCATAAATCAATTGCTTTGGGAAAGGTGGGGATTTTCCAAGACAAAAATTTTTCATCCTCACCCAGATATCCCTAAAGGGGGTCAAACCCTAGGGTGTTAAGTTTGGGGTTTTTGGGAGTGTACAGGTTTTCTAAAGGGAGAAGTTTGTAGTTTTTATTAAAAACGGGGATGTGGTCAGATCCTACGGGTCCACCAGGAGTTTAATACGACATGAAAGATGCCCACAGCCCCTTTTTTTAAATCAGTACTTTATCGGGGTGTCCCGGGGATAGGTCCAATGTACGTTTTTAAAGGGAATGGGCCTTGAAATGACAAGTTTCTAGCTGTCAATTTAATTAAAAGTTGTTTTTCCCTTTTTAAATCACCCCGTGGAAACCAGCTCCACAGTTGAAAGGGGGGGCCAAGGTGCTGAGATTAAAATCTCCCGCTAAATTTTTTTGGGAAAATTTTTACTTTAAAATCCTATGTAGAGGAATTGACTCTATAAAAATTTTTTGTCTCGGGGGGAAAAAAACCATTACTTCACTAGTTGCCATGGACGGTTTTGGGGGCCTTTTCTTTGCAAAAATGTTTACTTTATTTAACATGAATATTTTTAAAAAGTAAAGCCTAATTTTTCTAAAATGGTTTCCCACAAAAGGGCCCCTTTGATTTTTCCACAGACAGTAACCACGAATTTTTAAAATATTGATCAACTCTTGCAGCTGTCTCGTTCAGAATAAACATCGGGATTATAATTATGTGTTTTAACCCCAAGAAGGGAACGGTTATTAAAGAAATTTAAACAATTTTGGGTGGAAAATTGTAATCCCCCTTAATTTTTTGTTCTTTTCCTGGTTTAAATGGCGGCTTTTAAACCCCCGCCGTTTAAAGTCCCCTGTTTGGGTACCACACATCCCTGCCGGAACTCCCCTCCGGGAGGGGGGGAAACTTTTTCGAGTAGGTGCTTGTGTATTAAGAATGCCCTCATTTTTCACTAGAGGTAAAAAATAATTTAAAAGACTCATTAAAAATCAACATCAGAAAACTGAGGGGGTGTTATTCCTTGTTACAGGAAGCAGAGGCTCGTGAGAGTTAATGGGAGACTGGGAGGGTCCAGGGGGAAAAATCGGCAGGGAAGGTGGGGTCACCCTTGGGAAAGTTCCTGTTCAACAGGGTCCGCTTCAATGCGGGAGAGAGGGCCCACTTTTTGGGGCATTGTTTTTGTTTTAGGGGTTGAAATTTGGGTTTAGGGGGGGGGACAAAACCCGGGGTTTTTTGAGGGGGGGCGATCCCTGAGCCAGGGATGACTTAGGCCCTTTTTTTTAGGGGCAGAGTAGGGAACATTTCTTCCCTTTTATGAAGGCTTGGGGGCATAATAACCTTTCCCCATTTTCTGGGATAGTGATGGGGGTAATCCCATTTGCCATTTAAAAGGCATTTAAAACCTGGAAACAGAGTTGAATTCACCACCTGCTTGTCTTTTGGGCCTCCTGTACATTAGTTGTGCTCTCGTCATAAACCCCCGGCTGTGGATACCTAGACTAGGAGATGATACTGGGGAAACCCGTTTTTGCGTTTTTTTGTATGGTGTAAGTGAGGGGTTTAAATTTGGGGAGCTCCAAAGGGGGAAAAATTCCAAACATTGGGAAAAAAATTGGGAAGGGGGACCCCGAGGGGTCCCCCTTGACCAGGCAGAGCAGGGGAAGGGAAATTTGGGACATCGTTGGGGGGGGCCTGGGGAGTGGGCTTCTTAGCGTGGACAGTTTTTTGGGTTCAAGAATTTTCTGCCTTTTTCCCTTTTTTCCTTTTAGGACAAAAAACAAAACAGCATGAGTTTTCCATTGCAAGGACAACCCTTTTGGTTTTATTTTTTTGGTAAATCTCTATACGAATGTTTGGGGCCCGAGCAAATTTCTACAAATCTTCCCTTGAGTACTGAATTTTTTGTTTTTAAGACCCAAAAAGGGATAACACTTGAAAAAATTGTGTACACTGGGCAAATCTTTTAAAGGGGGATTTGGTCAGGTTTACATCTGGTGCCAAAAATTTTTAATCCTGTTTTACCACACAAGTTTGTGCCTCCTCAGGAGTCCAATTTTTTACTTTAAGGTCACCCCTTTTTTGTTGTGGATTGAGAATTATGTGCTTCTACCCCTAAAGTCAGAATTCCCCCGGTGTTAATTTTCGTCAACAATTTCATTCCCCAACTGGGGTTTTTTTTTTTATTTTAATTTAAAACCCGGGTTTTTTTTTTTTTTTTTGGGAAATTTTTTTTGGCCCCACAGGCCCCTGACTTGATAAACTATCAGGTTCAACGGGGGGGAACACCAGAAGTCTTGAGTTTTTCAAACACAAACCTGCTTCAGAAGTTTGGGAAATAAAAACCCTTTTTCCCAAGAGAGGAGAAGTACTGCTCCGCTGGGTTTTAAAAACAAAAACCCCTGGAGCAAAAGTTTATTTTGGGGCAAATACATGTGGGGAATTTCTTTCATTGACATTTGATTGCCGTCAATGCTAAAACTTACAATTTTTCCTCGCCAAAATGTTGAGGAAGGAAAAATCGGGGAGAGGAGTTTCCTTTAAAAAAAAGGGAAATTTTTCCTTGGGTGTTTAAAAATAAACATCCTTTTAGTGACTTATGAAGGTCAGCCCCCCAAATAAACCTACCCTCGAGGTTTGTGAAAGGGGGAAAGGGGCCCCAAAGGGAAAGATCGGCTGGATTTTAAAAAACCCCACGGGCTACCCGATGGTCAAAATGCCTTGTGTTAACTCGCCAAAGCGAAGTTGCCGAAAAAGAAGAAGATAGGACAGTCAGAAGGATAGCAATGTATGTAGTGTGTTAAGTGTGTGGGCCAGTGTTGATGTATGGGTGAGGGGGTGGAAGGATGGGGGGATGGGGATGGAGGTGAACAAGCAAGCAAGTCACCGCCTTACCCTCTTGATGGGATGGGGCTCGAAGTGACTGCAAGCAAGTTCTCCTCTCAGCTCTGGTGAAGAATTACTCAGGATAACCACAAGAAAAATCCTCGAGCAACAGTGTTCAGAGTTGCTCAGCTGAAGAGCAGGGACGACGACGTCTTCTCTCCACTGGGGTTGTGCTTAGTGGAGAATGCTACATTTGTCATCTGTCATCTTAATGGTCGATGGGAAGATCGTTTACTGATTGATAAGACT
Source organism: Cherax quadricarinatus (assembly GCF_026875155.1). Taxonomy (NCBI): domain Eukaryota; kingdom Metazoa; phylum Arthropoda; class Malacostraca; order Decapoda; family Parastacidae; genus Cherax; species Cherax quadricarinatus. The sequence continues at coordinate 818,761 of NC_069442.1, forward strand.
TTGACTTGTTCGGTTTCTGAGGGTGGAGGCGATGGAGACTTCTCAGTGACGATTGTTGGAGTGCGACAGGTTGGTGGGTTGGAGCTCTGGGTCAGAGTTATTAAATTAGTTCATGATATTATTCAATGCAATATCGTGAGGTAATTAAAGATCCAGTACAGCATGTCTGCATTGTGGTATTAATACACAGTAGTGGATCTTGGTTCGTCAAGATGTTGGTGATGTTGGTGGAGCAGCTGGTAGATGCTTGAAGTAATTGTAGTGGTTGCTGTATTTTGCAATTGCTGCTAGTATGGAGTGTGCTAGTAGAGTTTTTCTTGCTGCTCTTGTGTTTTTCATAAATCCTTCTGTGGACATTGCTCAGTGTATGGTGGTCGTACCTTAGTTAAGCACGATGGTTGGTGAGTGCAGCGTGCAGGAATGAGGTGTGTCCCTCACTACCACATGTAGTGCAGAACTCTGTCTTACTGGACATGCTTTGGTGGTGTATGAGAATAACAGTTCAGCAATGTTGGATTGTATGATATCTGCTTCATTAGGTAGGGCTGATGAGTAGAGTAACGCAGACTTCGTCAGAGCAGTGGCAGCAGTTGTCAGGAAGGGGTTGAGCTGGACCTTGGTTGAATTTTAGTAATTCTTCCGAAGGTGAGTATGCTGGATAATGATGATGGCATATTATTTAGTGCAAATAACTCGTTGATGGTAGAGTTAAAAGATCCAGGTACAGCCATGTTCTGCATGTGAGCGTATAGAAAACATTAATATTATTATTATAATCAAGGGGAAGGCTAAAAACCCCGGGGGATTTTACAGCGCCTGGGGGGGGAAAGTGGAAGGCATTCAGGGTTAATTCGGGAACTGGAGCACAGATCCAATTCCCTAAATCAAGAGCCCCTCACCAACATCAAGGAACCTTCCTTGAGGGGTATAGTAAACAGTAGTGGATCTTGGTTACGTCACATGTTGGAGGAGTGATGATGGAGGAGGCAGGCTGAGTAGTAGCTTAAGTAATTTGTAGTGTTAGCTTGTATCTTTGCAATTGCTGCATACGTTGGTGTGTTGCTAGTAGGTTTTTTCTTTGCTGCTTCTTGTGTTTTCTTCACAATATCCTTTCGTGTAGGACATTTTGCTGCCAGTGTATGGTGGTCGTTACTTTTACAGTTTAAGCACGATGGTTGTGGTGGAGTAGCAGCGGTTGCAGGAACTGAAGGTGTGTCCCTCACTACCACATGTAGTGCAGAACTTCTTGTCTTTTACTGGACATGCTTGGTGGTGTGATGGTATGAATAACAGTTCCAGCAATGTTGGATGTACTGATATCTCTCTGCTTTAATGTAGGAAGGACTGATGTAGTAGTAGTAAACAGCAAGACCTTCGTCAGACATGGCAGCCA
>NC_069442.1:820653-828153 GCF_026875155.1 Cherax quadricarinatus
GGGTTTTAAAATTATGGTTTTTATATCCTGAGTTGTGTGTTGGTTTTAGTATGATATCTGTAGTGGTAGAAAGTTTGGACAAGTATATAGCTATAGCATTTTGGTCATATAGGTATAGTCACTAATCCCACATAATGAATTTGGTGTTGTCTATGTGTTGTGCTGGAATGAGCTAAAGTACAACTAGGTATAAACTAATAATATGAAAATAAAAATTAAAAATGCACAAGACTCTCACTTGTATTGCACTAAGGTCTAATGTAATGACTTTGGTATAGTCTATGTATTAAACCTAGAGTGAGCAATAGAAACAACTGGGTTTTAATCTAAATAATGTAAAAATTACAAATTAAAAATAGCACCAGACTCTCACTAGTAATTCCCACTAAGGTCTAATATAATGACTTTGGTATTGACTATGTATTGAGCTAGAATGAGCTATAGTACAACTGAGTTTATTCAAATGATATAAAAAGGCACAAGCCTCTCAGTTGTAATTGCACTAAGGTCTTATATTAAGTTGTTTACAAGAATTAAAGTATAACTAGATTTAAAATTTGACAAGGTAAAATATACAAGTTAAGGTAGCAAAAGAATAAAAAAAAGTAGAAAAAAAAAATATATGAAGTAGTTGGTACTAGTTAGCAAAAGATATTTAAAGGGCCTTGAACAATAATATAATTAAAATATACACTAATTGCACACACAATATAGTCACTAAGATATGAAAACAATCTTAGAGTGGGAAACTATTAATATAAACTTATAATATAAAATAACAAATTGAAATGGTACTTGCAATTGCACTAGAGTCTGGTATAGGTTGTTGACAAGATCAAGAGTATAACTAGATTTAAATTGACAAAATATAATTCACAATTAAAGTACCAAAAGAATAATAGTAAAAAATAACAATGGTAATGTCTTGGTTATAATATAATAGTAAGATGATAGACAGGTACACAGGTACACAGGTGCACAGGTACACAGGTACACAAGTGCACAGGTACACAGGTACAAAGGATAGTATAAAGGTTGGAGTTGAATATACAAACTTGAAAATTTGGCAACAAAATGTTATGGGAAGTATAAAATAATGATTAATGTACAAAAGTAAAATTGACTGGTAGTAAATATGGTGTTTAATAAAATTTTAGTAAGTAATAATGATTACAAAAAAAGTGAAAAAGTAATGTTTATTTCATTCAATATTGCACTGGTAGTTATACTTGAGGTTATTTGGTAGTACAAGGTAATTAAGAGTACTCTAAGATGTGGTATTAAAACAGGTAAAGGTAATTAGACAAGTAATGGTTATTAAATGTCAAAAATGTTGAGAGTAAATTGAAATTATAGTAAAAATGGTAATTATTAATTTTAGTAAGTAATATCAATTGATAGTATTTAAAAAAATATGAGGTAGTAATATATTTTCCTTCTGTTATGTAATTGTGTATTTATATATAATCATTTTTTAATTTAATATACAGTCCACAAATTTATATATTTACCAGAATTCCTGGTGATGTATAATTCATTTAATTAATAGGTCCAAAGCAACTTGTGGATATAACAGTGGTAGGTATCGAAGGGGCCAATTTTTGTGACCTAGGTGTCCCAAATTCCTACTTGTCTAACTGATAAATAATAATCATCTATGCTCATTTATTGTTATGTACATAATTATACATACAGATAAATGCAATTTTCCACACTTGTAATAACCCAGCAAATTGGTAGGAAGTAAGAGTCATCTTTCCCTGTTCCTCCTGGCTTGAAAGGAATTGTGGAAAATTACATTTATCTGAATGTAACTCATTATGTACATAACAGTAAATGATAACAAAGATAATTATTATTTATCAGTTACATAGACAAGCAGGAATTTGGGACACCTAGGTCGCAAAAATGTCCCCCTTCGATACCTACAACTGTCTTATCCACAAGTTGCTCTAGACCTATTAATTACAAATGAAAAATGCATCAACAAGAATTCTGATAAATAAAATTTGGTGGACTGTATATTAAAGTAATAAAGGATTATATATATACACATTTACATAACAGCAGGAGAATATATCTAAATATCAATCACCACTTTGACTGGAGATCAAGGTGTATCATACTCAGAAAACCTCACTGTCTAAATTTATGAAAATACTGGCCAGAATTATAACACAAATCTTGATAGCTTATCTGAGGTTCCTGGAGCTGTCTTGTCTAGTCGTCTGATATCTCAATATATGCAGGAATGCACATCCAACAATTTTGTCTCCTATTTGAGAGGTGTCAGCCCAATTTTACCTCTAGAGCACGAAAAATTCTTCCCAATATTCACTAACGTTTGCATCCAATTCAAACAACAATGGCGAGTCTCGTCTGCGCAGGCGCAGGCTTCCCATTTTTTATGACAAATTTTTATTAAATACAGTATGTTACACTAATTTACATAAAAATACACTGTATTTTTTTCTGGAAAATACATTATTTTCCACAGGAATATTGTTGAGTCGGCAATTATTAAGCATGATAGGCAGTCATTATACTATATCAGTGATAGGCTGTTCAAAATAGATGCATTTTTAGTTGAGGCAATAGTACATAGTCTAAAATTGGGCTCTTATATGAATGCATTAGACTGTCTTAAATGTAGTACCTCACCGAGGAATTAGGGCCTATTTTTCCTGCAGTTTCTGATGGCTGAACCAGAATTTGCCTCAGAATTATGTGGGTTGGATATCTGTGGCCGTCTTTCTTGTTATTGCAAATGCCTCCCTATTTAAATGAATTTATTTCACTGAGCCCCATTTCCTTTACATAACTTTTAGAAGTCTCCCTTTTAAATGATGCCATTTTCTCATCACTTAAATGGACCGTTGTCCCGTATAATTGACAGTGACTTCTACAGTGCCGTCACGGCATTATGCCGGGGAAATGCCCCAGCATAATGTCGTGACGAAAATCAAAGGCCTACCATATGAGGGTGGGGTCTTTTTTCGTTAGTGCATTATGGTGGGTAGCAGCCATTAGTATGACGTCATGGCTTGCCGCCACACTGCATAGTAAGTCTTCAGTGCTAAAGTGGCTGCCGTGGTGAGGAGAAAGTGTAGCAAGTTTGTCTCACTTCCACCCCATCTTTTGTCCGTTGTTCCCTTTGGTTATGGGGCTATACATGTTTGATTATGGGTAAAGAGAAAATCTTTAACACCTGAAACTATAGCTCAAATTATAGGGCTTCACAAAGCTGGGCACCAGTCGAAAAAAATAGTGGAGCATGTTGGTGTGTGTGTATTCACTGAGGAGGGTGCAACGTTTCAAGGCTGGTGAAGGTGTCGAGTAACCGTCTGCCAAACCTCGGTCTGCCCCCTCAAAGAATATATCTGTTCGTACCTAACTATATGAACAGATATCTTCGAGGGGGCAGGCCGAGATTTGGGCAGACGGTAACTCGACACGCTACCAGCCTTGAAATGCTGTGCCCACTTCCTCAGTTAACACTCACACTCACACCAACATTCTCCATTTTCTTTCGTCTGGTGCCAAACTGTGTGAAGCCCTGTGATTTGAGCTATAGTTTCAGGAGTTAAAGACTTTCTTTTTACCCATAATCAAACATGTGTAGCCTCAAAACCAAAGGGAACAACAGACAAAGATGGGGTGGATGTAAGACAAACTTGCATCACTTACCCTCACCACGGCAGCTACGTTAGCACTGAGGACTTACTGTGCAGTGTAGCAGAAGCCATGATGTCATACTAATGGCTACTACCAGCCATAATGCACTAATGAAAAAAAGACCCCCATCCCCCTTGTATGGTAGACCCTTTGATTTTCGTCATGACTGTATGCTGGGGCGTCACCCGGCATAATGGCATGGGGAGTACTGTGTATCACTGACAATATATTTACGCATGTAAAGTTATTGATGTCATAGCAGAATATGACCGAATTTTTTATTATTGCCATTTTAACTTCCTTTAGGCTATTACAGTATCAATAAGTGTGGGATTTTTCTTCTGCTACAATATTCATCCTTCCCGCTGTGGGCAATGTGCCTGGGGGCACTTCCTGTACCCTCCTCCCTCCCTCCCTCACTCACACACTCCTGTCAAGACGGTCCTTTGGAAACGTAATTGCAAGGACATCCACTCTTTTCTGCAGTTATGCATGCTCCTGATGATGTGTTCATTGCTACACAAAAGGCCGAGAGCTATCATTCTATTCCCCTTTGTTGTTTTGCATGCATATATATATATATATATATATATATATATATATATATATATATATATATATATATATATATATATATATATAATATATATATATATATATATAATATATATATATATATATATATATATATATATATATATTGTGTGTGTGTGTGTGTGTGTGGTGTGTGTGTGTGTGTGTGTGTGTGTGTGTGTGTGTGTGGTGTGTGGGTGTGTATATATATATATATATATAATATATATATATATATATATATATATATATAATATATATATATATATATATATATATATATAGGATGGGGTCCACCTCTGGTGTAAATTGTGGGACCCATAGCCTCGGAGAAGTGGATAAAAAGGCTTCAAGGAAGAATATTTGGATTTCTTCCTGAAGCCATTTGAATATTCCACTTCCCCTACCACCCCATCTTTTAAACTATTTTTTTTTACCAATAGGAATATTTTATTACATAATATGGCACAGAAGATTTAGGAGATACATTGTTGATATAAAGGTGGCATATACGGTACATGTTGTTACGTGTGTATCACCGATTATAAGGCGAAAATCTCATCCAGCTCCTCAGAGCTGGGGCGTGTGCCCAAAATGCAGCATGCATTACCCCTTTGAACAGCCGCACTGAGCCGCTGGAACAGAAAACTAGCTGCCCTGGGATCCCTAGTTACCCTGATGAGTCTTTTTCCCAGCTCCTTAAGGAAATTAGATGCACTCTTTCCCCATGAGCCAAGGGTCTCTGAGCCTATGGGAACAAACATATAATGATGGGCAAGTTCCCCATATTTTCTAGACTTTTGGGACTCCCTAAAGCTGGCAGCTGCCCCTCCTTCCTCCCTGGTGTATTGGAGATAGGTATCAGCCAAGGTAGATGCACATGTATGCTTCCCATCTGTCCAGGCTTGAAGGGTGATACCATCTGGACGCTTCTGGCTGCCATCAGATCTGCATATTTGGGGTGGCTCCCTTACTGCTGGGCATCCAGCTGTTGTGAGGCTCCTCCTGATAATGTTATTAACCTCCTCATGTCTCGCAATCTTTCCCTCGGATTTACGGCACACAAGACCATGGTACCCGAATCGGTCTACTGCTTCACTGCCACAAATACACCTGTGTTCGGCGAGAATAGGGGCGGCAAGTCGAAGGGCAACACCGATGCGGATGGTCTGTGGGTCGAGGCGTGTGCCAAGGCTGGAGTTGGGAACAGCCAACAGAAAGTCCCCAGCATGAGGGGCTCTCACTGCCAGCAGGCGGGCTCTATCCTTCCCTGACACACTCTGAAGCATCGTTGAGGCTATATTTTCCACTATTGGACCATCCCAGTGCGATTGTTTGTAGTTGTTGGGGGGAGCAGGTCTGGTTTCTGAGCCCGTTAGATTATCCCAGATCATTGCTCCGTATATATATATATATATATATATATATATATATATATATATATATATATATATATATATATATAGATATTAATGGGGTCCACCTCTGGTGTAAATTGTGGGACCTATAGCCTCGGAGAAGTGGATAAAAGGCTTAAAGGAAGAATATTTGGATTTCTTCCTGAACCCGTTTGAATGTTCCACTTCCCCTACCACCCCATCTTTTCATATTTTTTTTTTTTACCAATAGGAATATTTTATTACATAATATGGAACAGAAGATTTAAGAGATACATTGTTGATATAAAGGTGGCATATACGGTACATGTTGTTACGTGTGTATCACCGATTATAAGGCGAAAATCTCATCCAGCTCCTCAGAGCTGGGGCGTGTGCCCAAAATACAGCAGGCATTACCCCTTTGAACAGCCGCACTGAGCCGCTGGATCAGAAAACTAGCTGCCCTGGGATCACTAGTTACCCTGATGAGTGTTTTTCCCAGCTCCTTAAGGAATTTAGATGCACTCTTTCCCCATGAGCCAAGGGTCTCAGAGCCTATGGGAACAAACATATAATGATGGGCAAGTTCTCCATATTTTCTAGACTTTTGGGACTCCCCTTGTAGGCTCTGTCACATCATCTACCACTTCTCCGACCACTGCATCAAATCCATCCAGAACATCATCTACCACTTCTCCGACCACTGCATCAATCCATCCAGAACATCATCTACCACTTCTCCGATCATTGCATCAACCCGTCCAGAACATCATCTACAACTTCTCCGACCACTGCATCAACCCGTCCAGATCTTCCTATACTATTTTAGTGTCCCCTTAAGATTTTATTTATTAGCCTTTTTTATTGTCATCAGAAATTATTTTATGCCACTATTTATTCTCTCATCTATGTCGTTTATTTATTATGTATTATTATTATTATAATCAAAAAGAAGCGCTAAGCCACAAGGACTATACAGCGCTGCAGGGCAGGAAGGAAGCGAGGGCATCAGGTGGCTAAAGGGAGATGGATGAGTAATAGGTTACGGATAACAGCGGGGTAGTGGATGGTGAAAGGGTAAAGGGCAGCAAGAAACTGAACTAGAAAGGGCCGAGGGGAGTGCGAAAAGTATCATCAGAGTTTGTGGAGTAAATCAGTCGTTGTCAAGAAGTCAATGAGAGAGTCAGGATTAAAGGAGGGTCCATCTGCAAGAAGGGAAGGTAAAGAGAGAGTAGTAGAACGAAGACGACGTTGGAGGTAAATTCTGCGTGCTCGTTGATAGAGAGGGCAGTCTAACAGAATGTGGCTAATCGATACTGGAACTTGACACTGCTCACAGAGAGGAACAGGGTGCCTCTCCATGAGATACCCATGAGTAAGACGAGTGTGACCAATGCAAAGGCGGGAGAGAGTGGTCTCCCAACCTCGGCACTGATGACAAGAAGACGGCCAGTAACCTATGCTCGGTTTAATAGAATGAAGTTTGTTACCGAGCAGAGTTGACCAACGTTGTTGCCAATGGGTGCGAAGGTGGGTAGCTATTGCAGCAAAATAGTCCAGAAATGGAACACCTCGATAGGAAATTGGTAGGTCATGTACTGCTGACCGCGCAGCAGTGTCTGCCTGTTCATTGCCCTGTACGTCGACATGACCAGGGACCCAACAAAAAACAATATCTTTATGTTTGGTAGAGATACGGCATAGCCAAAGTTGGATACGGAGAACTAGGGGATGAGATGTATCAAATTTTCGAATAGCCTGTAGAGCACTAAGGGAGTCTGAGACTACTACAAATGATGACACAGGCATAGATGCGATACGAATAAGTGCTGCAAGAATGGCATACAGTTCAGCAGTAAAAATGCTAGCTGAA